>JAGFNQ010000757.1:352334-567045 GCA_024364735.1 Boesenbergia rotunda
AATTTAATAAAATTTTAATTGAAATACTAAATTTTTTTTAAAAATTATTTATTGCCCGACCGCCACCGATCGTTCGCCTGCGGCGACCGCCGACCGCCGGCCGCCGGTCGCCGGTCGCCGGTCGTCGGTCGGTCGCCGGCCGGCGGCGGTCGCCGGTCGCCGGCCGGCGGCCGGCGGCGGTCGCCGGTCGCCGGCCGGCGGCGGTCGCCGGTCGCCGACGGCGGTCGCCGGTCGCCGACGGCGGTCGCCGGTCGCCGGCCGGCGGCGGTCGCCGGTCGCCGGCCGGCGGCGGTCGCCGGTCGCCGGTCGCCGGTCGCCGGCCGGCGGCGGTCGCCGGTCGCCGGTCGCCGGCCGGCGGCGGTCGCCGGTCGCCGGCCGGCGGCGGTCGCCGGTCGCCGGCCGGCGGCGGTCGCCGGTCGCCGGCCGGCGGCGGTCGCCGGTCGCCGGCCGGCGGCGGTCGCCGGTCGCCGGCCGGCGGCGGTCGCCGGTCGCCGGCCGGCGGCGGTCGCCGGTCGCCGGCCGGCGGCGGTCGCCAGTCGCCGGTCGCCGGCCGGCGGCGGTCGCCGCCGATCGACGAAGGGGCTGCGGTCGTCGGTCGGTGAGTCGGCAACGAGTTGTAATTTATTTAATTATTAGGGATATTTTTATCTTAAAATGAAAATATTAAGGGATAATTTGGGAAAGAAAAGTTCCTTAACCCCGGAATCAAGAAAAACCTCCGTTTTCCTTGGTTATCCAATTCCGGGTTGCATGCCCCATTTGATGACGTTTTGCTGATGTGACGGTAATACTGCATTACTTGGGAATTGATGATAATCTAAACCAAACAAGGTTATCAACGATAACCTTGGACAGATAACCAAGGTTCTCACTGATCACCCTGAACCAAACGCACCCTGAGGATAACATAACAATAATATAAGACATCCATATCAACATTCATAAACACAAAATTTACCTTAAATTTTAGAGAAGTTAATAAAAAATATATACATCAGCTATTCAATGTTGGTACCGGAAGTCCTTAACGAACATGTATTTCGATATTGACAAATAATTCAAAGTTAAGAGTTATTTGTGATCTAATGTGTTGCTCTAAGTGTGAAAAAAAAGTGCTAGTTGGCCTAGACTCTAAGTCCTGATATGTAGGATTGGACAATAATTCCTGACTGATAGAACATTGTGTTTTCTCCTAACCGCATGAATTCTAGAAACAAAATAAGAACTCGAAGAGAAAACATAATGTACATGAGCATGGATTTATTGTTTCATCTAATCATGACATACATAATGTACATGAGCATAGATCTATTGTTTCATCGAATCATGACATAACAAAATAAAAGATGTAAACCTAAAGACAAGGAACCTGATTGAAGAGTCATTGTCCTTGTCGTAGCGTCGTCGGCTTGATCCCTGTGGAAGAAGATGCAGCGGAAAGAAGAAAGAGAATCTTCCAAGAGGCTTAGGTTTGACAGCGCCATAAAGTTTCTTATCAATGGGGAACAAAAAACTAGGTCATAAAGATCACCTAAACCCTTGGGGACCTCCTCTTTATATAGAAATTTAATCTGTTATCAGCCCATAGATAATAACAGATTGGTCTAAAGGGTTCTGTACATTGAACCCGCATCCAATAAACCGAAACCCAATAAACATAAGTTAGATCACTTTAAAGGCTCATATTGTATTTACATGTGCAACTTACAAATAAGCCCACCTAATAGAGATAATAATAATATTCAACAATCTCCCATTTGGGCTATATGTGAATTGTATAGTAAATACAAGCATAACATTAGTTGATATCAAACTTTATGGGTACAAGATACCCCTATAAACAATCTGATCAATTAATTTCATTGGTATAGGACTAAAGAGGTCACAGCTACTGTGCATGATCGTAACAAGCCCAACAGTAATCACAATACCAATGCCATTAACGACATAGATCAAGACACGAATGTATAGAGTAGAAATTACATGAAATGTGATCAGTACATATCAATTACCAACTGGTTCAAAGCGACTCAAAAGAGTCTGATCATATTTGCAAATACCTTATGCTAAACTACAACAGCAAATCATTATCCAAACTTTAAGATTCCAAAAGGAATCTGTATCATATTTACAAACACCAAATGCTAAACAGCAGTAGTAAATCATGATATCGTATTCAAAGCGTCAAACAAACATATGAATTCCCATTATTATTTTTGAACTTTAGATACGAACAATTATCAAAATAAAATGTTTGTCTTTATTAACATAGAGCAATAAAATAAATACAGACTCTCACTAGATGAGTTCTTCTTCCATAAGAAGAACTCTCATATCCACAACATGCGCATGAAACACCTTGGGCACCAAGCCTTTGGTAAGTGGATCAACCGACCAACATGGAATCTGTGCTGATGTGCTTTACCATAATCTGACGACTCTGAACTCTCTCTTTAACCGCTAGAAACTTAATGTCGATATGCTTGGACTTCGACGAACTGCAGTTGTTCTTGGCATAAAGTTCTGCAGCTTTATTATCACAGAAGACCCTCAGTGGCCTGCCAATGTCATCAACGATATGCAATGATGTGATGAAGTTCCGCAGTCAAATCCCGTGATTGGATGCTTTATAGTATGCTACCAATTCTGCCTCCATAGTAGAAGTAGCTGATGGGTATGGCTTGGTGGGTTTCCTAAGCGAATACCTGGTCGATCTGAGAGACCTCTTTATGCCTACGGATTAAAAATTAATTCGAGTGAAGAGCCGTCTCCCATCGACCATCTCGTGCCGTATCGAACGATTCAAATTGCAACTTAGCCAATAACCAAAATTGGTATTGCAATTTGCTCGACCGTTCGACCGCGGAAAAGGCGACGAGTTGATCGCCGACTTTTGTGTTTATGGTCGGGGTCCAGTTAAATAATTATTGACTATGATACGCAATCAAAATAATTAAATAACAAACATGAAATGACAAGGCAAATAAGTAAGGCACAAAATAAGAACATAAGGAGCCAGGGAAGAATATACCTTCCGTTACCTTACGATCTTCTATCGTATGACCCTCCCCTCTTGGACGTCGTGTGGGCGACGATCTACCAAGATCCGTGGTCACCAAGTTGATCCCTTCTCCTTGCGCCAACCAATCCCTTACCAAAGGGATGCCACCGGCCACTCCTTGGAAGAAGACAATCCGAACACAAATCTTACTTTTCCTCTCCTCCTCAAGTTGCCGTGAGCAACTTTTCTTTCTCTCTTTCTCAAGTTGCCGTGAGCAACTTTTCTATTCTTTTTCTCATTTTCTCAAGTTGCCGTGAGCAACTTTTATAGGAGAAGGTCACCAATGAGCATGCGTTATTTCATCCAACTGCACGCATGAAGAAGAAAACGTCTCTTCTCCACTACCTTGAATCCACCTGCACCCACGCATGAAGAACCGTTTTGCATGCATGGCCTCGTGCATGTTGATCCATGGAGAAGAACGGTTGAGCATGTCTCAACCTCATTTAATTAAATTTTATGAGTAACTTAATTAAATCCTTCTCCACCGCCGGAATCAGCCCGCACCCGTGCATGAAGAAAAAAACGGCACCGCCGTTTTGCATGCATGGCCCCGTGCGCACCGTTCCGTGGAGAACAGAAAATTTAATTGCATGCGTTGCTTGCAATTAAGTGGAGAAACGTTGCAATTAATTTGAGAAGAATAAAATTAATTGCATGCATTGCAATTAATTGGGAGAAGAGAATTTTCCTCTTCTGTTCGGCGGCACCGAGTGAAACGATGGGAGAGAGAGAGAGGAGAGAAGAGTTGAGGCTAGGATTTTTTGTGATCTATTGAATTATCCATCAATTTGGTTCCATGTCACCATAGGATATTTATAGGGCTACAATAGGGACCATGAGGAGGAGTTCGATCTTGGCCTGCTAATGGACCTGGTCCATTAATGAGGATCCATTCCACTAAAGGGCCCTCATTGAATTACCTCACCAATCCCCATATTTACATATGGGCTCCACTTATTACAAGTCGTCCATCCCCCCGTGTTTAAGATTTCGAATGCCCGTTAATTAATTAAATTACTGGCAATTTAAATTAATTAACTTCTGGATCCTTAACTAGTACCACTCGACCTTATCATCATGCCGGATCAAATCCACCTGCAGGGTTTAGCATGATGAACCTTTCGAGCTCATCAAGGGGGCATTATCTACCCGACTCACCAGGACACGGATTTCGTCAATAATCAACGACACATCATATTATTAATATTATCTCCCAACTTACCGGGCCTATCGATCTAACAGAATAGATCTCGCCCATTGGTAAATTAAAGAAATAATAGTTAATAATATATGCCCGTTATTATATCGGGATTAAGGGATCGTACTCCATAATAAAGTATGAGGTTCTATCCAATTATCGAGTCAGTACAAATTAGATAGCCTCGTGTTTTGGTCCTGCTCAATGTACTCAAAGCACACTAGTGTAATCCTATGGTTAAGACCAACCACACATAATTACACTACAACCATTCCGATGGGTTGTCCAATTCCATCTCGGTTGTGAGCCTCTATTTATACTAAGCAAGGAACTGATAACATGATCTTTCGTGTGACACCGCACACCATGTTATCTACAATGCAAAGTAATTGGACTTCATGCATGTACTAATATAAACAGGCACCTAGTGTAGTTGTGATTCTCTTTTCAAAATAAAGATGTTCATATATATAAAAGAAGCATGTCTTTCAGTATACACATCTATCAGTAGCTACTAGAGTCTGCTTGACGCTCTTCCAAGATATAACCTCTCCAGCAAGCATGAAGATATAACCTGAAGTTGACCTCCTGCTATCTACGCATCTAGCAAAATCGGAGTCTGAATAACCAATCACCTCCAGATGATCTGACCTCCGATACGTGAGCATGTGTCTTTTAGTTCTTTGCAAATACCGCATCACTCTTTTAATTGCTTTCCAGTGCGACGGTCCTGGGTTATTAACATATCTGCCTAACATCCTAACTACAAATATTATATCTGGTCGAGTGCAAATTTATGCATACATGAGACTTCCCACTGTTGATGTATATGAGAATTGTTCCATCTCCTTTATTTCAAGTTCAAGTTGTGAACACTGCTGCAAACTGAACTTGTCACCTCTTGACACAGGTGCGTCACCAGGTGTGCAGTTCTGCATGCCATACCTTATAAGCACCTTCTTAATATAGGTTTGTTGTGAAAGTCCAAGAATGTCTCTTGATAGATCACGACAGATCTGAATGCCTAAAACAAAAGATGTTTCACCAAGATCTTTCATTTCAAATTTACAAGATAGAAATGACTTGGTTTCATGCAGTAGACTCTTATTATTGCTCACAAGCAATATATCATCCACGTACAAAACAAGTATAACAAACTTGCTCCCACTGAATTTGACATATATGCACTGATCAACGGGGTTCTCTTTAAATCCAAATGAGGTAACCACTTGATCAAATTTCAAGTACCATTGACGGGATGCTGCTTTAAACCATAAATGAACTTCTTTAATCTACATACTAGGTGTTTTGAGTCTGAGGACTCAAAGTTCTCCGGTTGTACCATATATATAGACTCCTCTATGTCTCCATTGAGGAATGCAGTCTTTACGTCCATTTGATGTAGCTCCAAATCAAAATGAGCTACAAGTGTCATGATTACTCTAAGGGAGTCTTTCGTCGACACAGGTGAGAAAGTCTCCTTATAATCAATGTCTCCCTTTTTGAGTGAATCCCTTGGCAACAAGACGAGCCTTATACCTTTCGATATTACCCTTCGAATCTCGCTTGGTTTTAAATATCCATTTACAACCAACGGGTTTCAGCAATTCGACAAGTTCCCAAACGTCATTGTCTGTCATAGACTTCAACTCTTCTTGCATGGCGTTAATCCACCTTTCAGGGTTAGAGCATTGTTTGACTTCTTGAAACGATATAGGATCACTTTCCAACCCTATATCAAACTCATGCTCTTGGAGATAAACATAATCACGAGAATTCGTGCTTCTCCGTTCCCTTGTGGATCACCTTAAGGGCACTTGTGTTTGAGGCGGTTGAGGTACTTGCTCATCAATATGAGGCAATACTTCAATTTCAGTGGTAGGCTCTTCCAATTGTATTAGAGATGTCATGGGAATATCCTGGTTCACTACGCTCACTGGATGTGCAACATCCATAATGTGTGGTATGGTAACCATACCACTACTGATTGCACTAGTAGTGACCATAGGATGATTGTCAACGCTTTTCTCAAAAGATACTTCCCTGATTTTATCGCTATCACTGTCCTCAATAAACTTGGCGTTTCCCGTTTCGAAGAAGGATCTATTAGATGGATCATAAAATTTATACCCCTTTAATCTCTCAGAGTAACCTACAAAATTGCAGCTAATAGTTCTTGAGTCCAGTTTCTTTTCATTTGACTTGTAAGGCCTACCCTTAGCTGGACAACCCCAGACGTGTAAATGCCTAATGCTAGGCTTTCTACCCGTCTACATCTCGAATGGGGTTTTAGTTACTGTCTTACTAGGTACTCTATTGAGAAGGTAAACTGTAGTCTTGAGTGCCTCACCCCACAAAGACTCCGATGGAGAAGTGAAAGTCATCATACTTCTCACCATGCCTTTTAGGGTTCGAATGCGACGCTCAGTTAACTGGGTGTACCAGGCATGGTATACTGAGGCACAATCCCACACTCAGCAAGGTAATTTGCAAAAGGTCCTGAACGTTGTTCACCTGATCCATCATATCGACCGTAATATTTTCCTCCACGATCGGATCGGACGGCTTTAATTTTCTTTCCTAGTTGAAGTTCAACTTCAGCTTTGAAAATTTTGAACATGTCCAAAGATTGCGACTTCTCATGAATAAGGTACAAATAGCCAAATCTAGAATAGTCGTCTATGAAGCTAACAAAATATGCGTGTCCATTCTAAAATGCCTTAGGGAATGATCCGCAAATGCCCGTATGTATTAGCTCCAAAACGTCACTACAACGGCTAGCCCCTTTGTTTCTTTTATTAGTTGTCTTCCCCTTAACACACTCTATACAGACATCAAGTCTGACATGTCAAGGGAATCAAGAATTCCATGTGACATTAACCTTTATAGTCGTTGTTTGGATATATGTTCTAAACGTCTATGCTACAGTATAGAAGAATTCTCGTTGGTCAATTTACGTTTCGTACCTATACTATGCATTATTACGTTGTCAATTGTAGGAGTAATGGTGTTTAATTTATAAAGCTCATCAACCAAGGAATAATTATCAATCAAAATTGAATTAAAGAAAATACTAAACATTTCATTTCAAATGAACAAGAATAACCTGATTTGTCCAAACAAGAAATTGAAATTAAGTTTCGTTTGAAAGACGGTACAATGAATGTATTTTCCAAATCTAAATAGATACCGGTTCCTAAATAAAGCCTAAAAACACCAATAGACTCGTACTACAGCCTTCTTTCCATTCCCCGTATAGATGTATCTTTCACCATCAAGCGGAAGTCGGCTCCTAAGACAATCCTGCATAGTGACACTTATGTGAGTAGTAGCACCAGTATCTATCCACCAAGTGTCAGTGGGTACAATAGCTAAATTGACTTCTGAACTAACAAAGTTGAGAAGTTTGTCTCCTGAATCTGCAGTTTGCTTTCTTTTTCCTTTGTCATTGATCCTCTTTCGCTTCTTGCTCGTACTTTGAGAATTAAATGCTAAGTGAACACTTTCAGATGTCTCTATAATGTACTCTCTTATGTTTCTTTTACCACTGTACCGCATGGTTACCAACTTCGTAAGAAGTGTAGTAATCTCGACCTTTTCATTTGAGGTGAATCGGTTTGCCAGTTGGGTAAGGAAACTCCTAGCATCTTCACTCTCTGTTATTGAGCCCTTTATTTGTGCCGGTATGGAAAGCTTCATGATGCTTAGACTCATGCGATTTGATTTCTCCCACAGCTGAAATTCAACCCTCTGCTCTATAGTGCTAGCACTGGTCAAAGGTGTGGGACGATCATTCCTTAATGCATAGTCCAAGTCCATGCATGTAACGACCCCGGCCCCTCGGCCCCTCGGCCCCTCGGCCCCTTTGGCGGCCAAATCTCTATTTGGCAGCCCCTCCGGCGGCCAAATCTCTATTTGGCGGCCCCTTTGGCGACCTCGGCCGTGTCGTTACTCACAAGAACTTCCCACCCCTGGCCAGTGGATTTTTGCCTTCTTCAGGATTCGAACTCTAGACCTCCAGGCTAAGTACTAGAGTTTATGAATCCTGATACCAATTGAGCTATAGCTCAATTGGTATCAGGATTCATAAACTCTAGTACTTAGCCTGGAGGTCTAGAGTTCGAATCCTGAGGAAGGCAAAAATCCACTGGCCAGGGGTGGGAAGTACTTGTGAGTAACGACACGGCCAATGGTCGTCGGTTGACGACATAAGGGGTCGCCAAGTGGGCCGCCAGTTGGGCTGCCCAAGGGACCGCCAGTTGGGCCGCCAAGTGGGCCGCTAGTTGGGCCGCCCAAGGGGCCGAGGGGCCGGGTCGTTACAATGCAGCCTAAGACTACTATCACGTATTCTTTCCATTCAGCAAAATTCGAACCAGTTAATGTTGGGATGTTATTAATGTTGGCAGTTACAGATTGCACTGAAATTAAAAAAAGAAAAATTTATTTAAGCTCACGATCTAACTAAAGCCAAGAACACACACACACACACACATATATATACATAATAAAATTATGCAAACAAATAAAATTTTAAATGCATATAAATGGGCTCCTTATGAGATATCAAATACAACATTGCATTTTAATGTGTAGATTAAAATATAATTTGTTAGCGGTACTCTCTGATATAACTCAACCTTTAATTGGTCACACAATGTGTCTTTTTTTGGGCCGGCCCATTGTGTGCATAATATGAAGCTTTATCTGACAACAGCTTTAGTCTGCCACACAATATGTCTTTCTTTGGGCCGACATATTTTGTACATGATCAGAATAAAATAAATTATGTTCAATAATTTTAAACTATCTTGAACATATATCTGGCATAAAAGCAACCTTCCTTTGGGTCGATTACTCTTAGCATAGATATATGTCTACCAACACAAAATACGCTAAACTGATCTAAGGTGCCTTCCTTTGGGCTGACACAATAGTTTAATTTAGTAGCACGTTGTGTAGATAAACCCAAGAAAATTTTAGATATTTAATCGAACAGATAATTTCTTTATTAGTCTTGACACCACAAAATTAAGCCCATTAATCGATTAACACTATATGGTAATCAAATGGTATGATCCAATTGATTATCTCAATCGATCTAAAAGCTTAATATATATGACTATATCATATATAGAACCCTCCTTTAAAAATTAGAGTTTCTTTATGGTTCTATAATTAAATAGTATTAAATAATATTATTTAATCTCTTCATAAAAAAAAATTTAATGCATTAGCCTTTTATAAATTCACTCACGTATTAATGCATTAATCAATTGTTTTTTTTGTTTTGCTATTTCTACCAAACAGTTTCACCCTTTTTTCTTTTTTTTCGTATTAATGGATTAATAGATTAAATTTTTTTATCCCTGTTTGAAATAGTTTTTTTTTCCTTCGACGTGAAAGAAAGAAAAAAAATATTTCACATGAAAGAAATTTTCATCAATAAAAAAAATTTAATCGATATAATTTCTAATTCATCTTATCACAAATTTAAGATGATAATTGATTAAATCAAATTTATTCTATTCATAATTTTAGACTTGATAATCAATTGATTGACCAAGTCAATCGATTAAACTATCACATTTTAACCTGAAAATTAGATTAAACATGATAGTTCTTCCGTCGTTTTCATATATTTCACATAAAATATGAAAAACTTATAAAACAAGTCTATCCTAGAATTTTCTTTTACATGATTTTCGACGATAAAAAAATTATATTATACTAGGAAAACTTAATCTAGCATACATACAATAAATCGATGAAAAAAAATTTAAACTTTATTACTAAAAAAATGATGAAACAAAGCCAAGGCTCTGATATCAATTGATATAACATTGTGTTTTCTCCTAAACGCATGAATTCAAGAAACAAAAATAAGAACTCAAAGAGAAAACATAATGTGCATGAGCATGGATCTATTGTTTCATCGAATCATGGCATAACAAAATAAAAGATGTAATCCGAAAGACAAGGAACATGATTGAAGAGTCATTGTCCTTGTCGTAGTGTCGTCAGCTTAATCCCTGTGGAAGAAGATGCAACAGAAAGTAGAAGGAGAATCTTCCAAGAGGCTTAGGTTTGACGGCGTCGTAAGGTTTCTTGTCAATGGGGAACAAGAAACTAGGTCATAAAGATCACCTAAACCCTTGGGGACCTCCCCTTTATATAGAAATTCAATCTGTTGTCAGCCTATAGATAATAACAGATTGGTCTATAGGGTTCTATACTTTGAATCCGCATCCAATTATTTGAAACTCAATAAACATAAGTTAGATCACTTTAAGGGATCAGATTGTATTTACATGTGCAACATACAAATAAGCTCACATAATAGAGAAAATAATAATATCCAATACTGACCATATTGGTTGGGGTAATAAGGACCTGATTTGGATTACTGGGCACTAAGTCCTAGTGTGTTGGTTGGACAACAAAGACCTAGTTTGGAGGACTGGACACAAAGTCCTGGTCATGTTGGTTGAGCTATAAAAACTTGGTTTAGAGGACTGGGCAATGAAGTTCTGATTTGAAAGATTGGGAAGAAGTTTTGGTTGATCGAGGACGATGGACAAAAGTCGAGATGGGTCAAGAATCATACATCGAGAGTTTCAGAGTCAAGATCGGAGGTTGAGCAAAAGTCTAACCAGGGGTTAGTAAAAGGTAAATTCTCCTTAGAAGGGTAGGAGAGGGCACGTTCCCCAACGAAGGAATAATAGGGTGTTGGTTCGACCTAAGGTTTCGGTGGAAACCTAAAAGTCAGAACCAGATAGCCCGAGCAGTTCAATGCATTTCATTTATTATACCTATAATTTTCTTATATTTTCTAACTCCGTTTTACAGAAAAACAAAGCAAAGGATGACCAGAAAATGGAGTCCAGACGCCTAGGGTTCAAGTGCCTAAAGCCATCCAAGTGACTGAAGCCCTCTAGACACCTAGGGGCCAGGCGCTCGTAGCCTTCCAGGCGCCCAGAGTTCCGGGCACTTGGGATTTACTTAGGCGCCTGGGACCCAGCAAATTCATCCAGGTGCAATTAAGCTGGCGCACGCGGAGTGGTCGACCCACATCATAGTCTAGGCACTCGGGAAGGGTTTAGGCGCTTGAGAGTGGATAAACTTGAGGGATCAAGTTTGGACAGGCCGTCACCACGTCACCACAATGGGGTGGCTCGGGAGACCTTTTAGGTGCTCGGAACCAACTATTTAAGCAGCTTCGACCAGAGTCTTGGGACATCAATTCCATACGGCTTTCGCTCTTATGTGATGCATGCGCTAGAAACTGCTCAATGATACTGTAATTTAGATTGATGGTAGATTGTCCAAAGTCAACGGTCAAGAATTGTGAACCTTGAAGTAGGGTCGTCACATATTTCGTACTAAGTAAAAAAAAGAAAAATCTTAGCATTTCTTTCTTTTAGTACTATTCTTATTTTCACTGCAAGTTACTCTTATCATTTAAATTTTGAAAAAACTAAGATTACTATTCATCCCCTCTCCCTTTCCCTTATCGCTCTAAACAATCCTACACCTTATACACTCTCTAAATTTAGATTTTATTAATACTATTTTTTGAATTCTATTTCTTAAATATTAAAATATTATTTAATTTGAGATAGAAAAAAAATAAAGGGAATAGATTTGGCCGTTACAAATGGGAATTATATATATATATATAGAGAGAGAGAAAATATAATAAATTATAAAAAAGTTAATATATTAGGTAGCGAAAAAATTTAATATAATAATTTTCCTATTTTAAATTTTAAATTTTAGATAAAAAATTTGTTATGAATACTTTAATTCACTATCTCCTCGTGAATGACAAAGAGAGTATTTGGGAAAATTTTTATATATTTAAAAATGATTTTTATAAAGATTATTTAGAAGTTCATGAAAAGTTTAGATATGAAGTATTTGAAAATAAAAATTAAAAGTTAATATAAAATAGAGTATGAGTGTTCGATCAATAATTGTTCCCAAGTTTATTTATTAAACGATAATAATATTATTCAACTATATAAATTAATTTTTTTAATTATTTAAATATAATTTTGATATCCATCAATAATAATGTATTTATATAACTATTATTATAATTTGAATATTATATCAAAAAAAAATTTTAACACAATCTTTGAAAAAAAATATATAAAAAATTAAATATAAAAAATGATAAAAATTTATATAAAAATTTGAATAAAAAATATGAAAATACAAATTATATAAAAATATAAATTATTATTTAAAAATAAATACTCATAATATAATAAAATATGATTGAAATAATCATAAACTTAAAAGTGAGGTGATTATTATTAAGGATATTAATATCAATTTTTAATTTTAGAGCATAAGAAAAATAGAAGTAAGAATTTATTTCTTACTTTTAATTTTTGAGTACAAGAATAATGATAAAGAGAGTGAAAATGAAAGAATGAAACCCATAATAAATGATGTGATATAACGTGACATGACATGATACTTTACATGCATACCCCAAATTAAACTATATCCTAGGGGGCACGATGAACCCGTCAAAAAATCATACATATAAGATATCATATCATTTACTATAATTTTCACTCTTCTATTTTTACTCTCTCAAATATTATTCAATCTCAAAAACGTTTAATAGAAACTCTATTAACTACTTCCTGAACCGATGTGAACTATGATTTCGCTCTCACGGCACCGCAGTAGAGATTAAACAAGAGTGCGGGGGTGTCACCGCTCCCGGTTCGCTTGTGGGCTCCACGCACGAACGGCAACGACCACTGCGGATCGTGGTGGCGCGAACAGTTGGTTTTCCTGCCGTCATAGGCAATGATGACCGCATCATCGCTTGCTTCGTTCAGTTTTTTGTTTTTTCTTAAATTTTTGTTCAAGGAAATAAGAAATATAATTAATATTTTTCTGAACCGTTTAAATAACTTCTGATATTATTATATCACACATTTAACTTTCATAATAACTAAATTACATGTTATATTTTCAAAAATATATCTTTTTCTCACATAAAGAACTTTTGATATTATTATATCACACACTTAACTTTCTAATATCCGAATTACATATTATATTTTCAAAAGTATCTCTTTTTTTCTTTAGGTTATCTAAATATTATCATCTAAAGCTGAATGATAAATTTAGAAAATTTTAAATATTTTAATCAAAATCAATGAATTTTTTAAAACCTCCTTAATATATTTAATACCCTTCGATCAAAATTCTATAATGTAAATTGAGGACCATAATTTTTACACTTGTAAATATTTGATAAAAGTTATCACAAGCTTATTATAAAGTTTAGTAGAATGATGTTCACTAATCAATAATATTAACAAGTTCTTAGTATTTTCCTTATTCTAATAATATTAAAATTTTAAATTTTTAGATAGTATAGAGTCAATTTCGTCCAAAGCTCATGAATTTCGAAAAATCTGAATCATCTTAAATTAAAATAAATATATTTCAGAAAATCTGCATGGAACTTCATATCTATAACATAAATCGAAAATAATAAATACGAGTTGGGAGGAGTACTGTCAAAGGGATTCCGGTACAGTCACTCCGACATTCAAGTCAGAAATGGAGGTTGAAAGAAAATTACGATATGTCAGTATATAGAAAAGTTGTTCGCTCATATACATGCTCCTAACGTGGGTTTTAGCTTTTTATAGAGTTGCATGAAGCCACTTGTCCCATGATATTCCATTAATCTTCGCGTACGTTACGTGAAGGGATAAGATATATGGAGCATGTGATCGTTACATAGTGGAGCGTGTCTTTTAGAACCGTTTGAGCTCACGTTCTTGTAGTCATTGGCTATTAATGCAGGACTTAATTCCCTCCCGTCATCCAGGCAATGAGCCCGGGAGTCAACTCGGGCTTCTGCTAAGGGCTGGGAGCCCAAGGATCAGCCTGAGCCGATATAAGTCAGAGTCGACCTGAGCTTGAGGGGCCAACCTGAGTGGGGGTCTTGTTGAGTTTCGGTTGCTACCCCGAACGTGATGTCTTAGTCAAAGGGTTCTGAGAGGGAGCTTGACCCTGGCATCAAACCTACTCCCTATAATCCTTGCTCGGACTTTCATCGAAGAGTCTTTTCTCAACTTGTGGCCTGATATGAGTTCGGGTCATGATTTTTTTTAGTACGACCTGATTTACATATCTGACGAATGACCTCCTGAACTAGTCAATCTTATCTCGGTCGTTCGACAATTTAGAATGGAGAATTCAATGACTCGGAAAATCTACACCCGCCTTATTAATTTAATTTCAATCAATTAAAAGTGAAGATCAGAATAAATAAATATTTAAATACTAAAACAAATAAAATATAGGACCAACTAGAGATAAATTTATCATGATAACTAACAAATAGCTAATATATACCATTTATAATAGTTATTTGATAGCTATATTAGCTATAATAAAATTTAAAATTCAATTCAAAACAATTATTTGATAGCGGTCCATTTGATAATTTTTATCAGATAATAATTGAATCTAGGATAATACATTTAATTCCACGTAAGTTTTTCATTAATCAATAGGATAAATCGAAAAATATTTATAATGAGCGATCCAGAAACTCACAAATATCCCATGATTACATATCTCATTTGGAGGAAAATTTATTACAAAATATATCATAACATGAATTGAATCGTAGATACTTGGGATGACAACTTGACACTCTTCCACCATACCATAGTAATCAAATAACTTTTATAAAAAGAACTGCATCTATTTAATAATTCATAAAAATTAGAAAAAAAAATTATAAAAAGCAATTTTTTAATAGATTTTTTTTAAAAATTAGACCAGGTATTCCGCTTACGTCGACTAATCTTGAAATGATCAATCCGGCCATATAAAAATTTTTCATCTAAACTACTTGGGACTGCCATCAATCTTACGCTCTTAAGTTAATTATATATCCATGAAAAAAATTCTATTAATTAACTAAGATTTGAATTCGATCTTAAATGTTTCCAAGTCTTAATTTCAATGCTTGAAAAACTTAGAAAACAGCGTAATTTATACTCGAGTATTGTTTCGGGTCTCTTTCTGTCAACTTTCACCTCAAGAAAGAGGCACGTGAATTGCAAGCCCCACGTGAAATGTAGGTGGAGAAATTAAAACAATGAGGCATGCAAGCCACGCAGGGTGTTGCAGCTCTCACTCTCCGACCAACGTTGCCATCTCCCCACAACACCTTGTCTCCCATTTAACCCATTTTTTATTTTAATTTTTTTGAAAACCAAAAAAACAAAAACACAAAAAAAACAAAAGTGCTTTGCCTATCAATAACTACTTTAACCACCTCACCTCACAACTTCCCTTTCACATTAAAATTAACCTTTAATTTTCCGTACCAATTAGTCGACCAACCATACTAGTCTCCGACTCAACATCACTATCGCCCACACGAGATATCTCTGTTGCCCATCACCTTATGCTTCCATTGAGTTGGATGCATGACACTATGTTCATTCACAATCCTTATTTACCCAAGTATATAGCGATTAATCAGCTAGTACACATCACTCAAATTACCTATTTTGATTGGAGTATCTCAAGCCGACGCAATATTATGCACGGAGGCCGCATTTTGATTGGAGAGTAGCCTCAATCGCGCCAATGCTTGAGGTAGCAGATCCGCATGCCCCATGCACGACCCGCTACATCGGAAGCACTACGTACATTGCCTCATGTCACCAACAAAGCAGGGTAATTAAAACGGGCCACGCCCTTCGAAAATTCACAAACCCTACGAGAGCTCCAAGGAAGGGGATAAGATTAGGAACACGACAAAGTGACACCCTACATCTTGAGCAGAATCGGCACCGTAAATTCTCTGCCCATTAGCTACAACATCCAGGTTACTAGTATCCGTGATTTATCTCCTCCATCTTAATCTTGGGACGGATTGACGGAGACGCTGGAGGTGAGCGAATCGTCTTTTGCCACCATTACCACCAAAATGGGCACCGTAAAGATATCTTTTCAGTACATATGATAAGTGAAATTCAATTAGGGTTGATTGATACCTCTTGATTTGGGATAATTAGGGGTTAATTGATACTATACTCTTTTGATTTGGGGTGATTAGGGTTAACTACTGATACTATATGTAGGAGGAAATGTATTCTTTTCCGAAAAGTTTATAATAAATTAAAATTACAAACAATAATTTCAATTTATCTGTTGAGTGGCCCGAGCTGCTTTTCCCAAACTGTAGTCTCCCGAGCTGATTTCCCGAGCTCCAGACCAGGTGTCCTGAGCTCCCGAGCAGGTGTCCCGAGCTCCCGACCAGAGTCTCCCGAGCTCCCGACCTCGAGCTCTCGACCAAGTCTCCCGACTCGAGCAGTGTCTCGCGAGCTCCCGAGCCGAGCTACCGAGCAGTATCTCCCGAGCTCCCGATCCGGGCTCCCGAGTTTCCGAGTAGTAGTCGGGCGTCTCCCAACTGACCAGGAATTTGCTGAGGCCTGCACATCGCAGTTTCCTTGAAACAGATTTGTTCTCCTCCGGCGGTGCTTCGAAGCTCGGATGGACGTCTGTTTCTCAGGATACAACAGCCGTACCACGGGCACAACGGAGCACTCGTTACTCGTGGCGAATTGAGGATGTACCCGAACGCTACCAAAAGAGGTCGGGAACGAGGTGGAGTGGAAGTGAATTTCTTTCTCTGTCTGTGTTTTCTGTGTGTTTAGCTCTCGGTCACGCAACCCCTTTATATAGGCTCAGACCCCCTCATTTGAGCAAAAATAATTTGGCGAAACGTTGGTTCATCTGCTTTGACAAATTTTGTCCCGACAGGTCGGACATTCGACGCGCGCAAGTCATGCACAAATTCACTTGGTTCAGTACAAATCCGGGCTCTGGATTTGCACCCCCTGCGCACCTACGCGTGAGAGAGAGACTCTCCCCTAACATTTGTTCACAATTAACATGCTTGTGAAATAATATAAACCAACCATTTTGCCTTAAAACTCCCAATGTCCGACTAAAATCTCACTCACAAGGGAGTTTCTTTATTCTCCACCTCGCTTTCTACTCACTAGAAAGTCCGACCACCTCCCTTTCCATTCACATGATATCCAACACTATACTCTCTAGAATATTTGTAGTAATGAGGGTTAATTGATACTATACTCTCTAGAATATTTGGGGTAATTAGGGTTAATTGATACTCTACGAGCCTGGTTTGGGGTGAGTAGCGGGTCAGTTGGGTGGGCCCACAGTGGGGCCCACGGAGTCATGGTGATCCCAAAAGGAGAAGACATGTGGGTCCCTGGCCCAATTATATATGGAGGTGTTTTCTGATGAAGTGGTCAGCAGTTTCTTCTCCCTTCCATCCTTCCTTGTTTACTACAGCAACAGCACACTGCAAAGTTCTATTTAGGGTTTTGGATCATGTCAGGGAGAGGCAGGAGGATCACCGACGAGGAGATCAACGAGCTCATCTCTAAGCTCCAGTCGCTGCTGCCTGAATCCCGGCGCCGGAACGCCGGCAGAGTAAGCATAATTAGCTCAACGAGCTTCTTCACTCGGCAATTGGCTAGCCAGTAATCCAACACACACAGCTTTCGTTTGCAGGTGTCGGCGTCCAAGTTGCTCAAGGAGACGTGCAGCTACATCAAGAGCTTGCACCGGGAGGTGGACGGCCTCAGCGACCGGCTCGCCGGCCTGATGGACACCATGGACAGCAACAGCCCTCAGGCTGAGATCGTCAGGGGCCTACTCAGGTCATAATTAACTGTTATAGCTTGCGATTAGATTACACTTATCACACGGCACTGCCATTGTGTTTAATTACTTGAGAGAGAGGTAGCTTGATAGACATGTTGCTTGATTTTGATCGATCGTCAGCTTTTAGTTAATGGCTTCTGTACATTTCTCTTGGCCTGGCTTGAGTTCCGTGAGCAACCGAGCCGGAGAAATTCATGTATCGTGTGTTCTATGGTTGATCCCTCTATGTAAACAGTACCATGGTCGAAGTTTTGTCTCTAGCAAATTGTTGGGTATTAGTCGTTGGATTTTATTTATCCGTTAATTAGATAGTAACATGCGAATTAATTTGTCATATTCCATACTACAATTTTTTTAAAATTATTTGTGGATTTTAATGTTTTATAATGTTTGGTAAATTAATTCATGTACTAAAATAATTAATGATCTCTATAAACATTCATGATGGGGGTTTCTTTCGGCGACCATGAAGTTGGTAGGCAATTGTACGTGCGTGCATGTCCCCGCGGTTGACATAGTTAATATTTGTATATGGTTACGAGGTTGATTACTAATATATATATATATATATATATATGTGAAATGCATGGACGAAGTCTCTATGATTTATCTCTTCTACTTCTAGATCACATGGGTCAGTCCTGAAAGAGCCGAGTCATAAGGGTGAGAGTTAGCTTAATTAAATACCACTTGTAAACAATCCAAGAAATTAATGTGATGCATGGGTATAAGAACTATTGAAGTGACTAAAGATGCTTATTCATCTGTTAATATATTTTTCAAAGTCAAAAATTAAGAGAGAGTTTTGTGAAATCTTCTAGAGTTAATATGTTTTATGACTATTCGAACAAGAACAAAATAGCTTAAAAAAAAGTCAGACCAGATAAATTAAAAACAGATTATTAAAAGACTCTAAAAAATAGGTAAAGTAGAAGAATCGATTCTTAGGGCAACATTTTTTAAGACTTTCATTGTTATGTTTTCATTATTATAAAAGTTGATCCGGGCTATACTGGATCCGTAATAGAATCAATGAATTAGTTACCCGTTAGTTTAATTATACAAGATGGAATCATAACCAGCCCATTATTTGTAATTGGGTCGATGAGTCAGTTACCTTGTTGATCTGATAAACAGGTTGACTCGATTGAATAGGCGGGTTATGATTTTGATCTCCTTTTGATCGTCAAACAATTGCTGATTAAGGGTTTTTTTCGATTATGTTACCAAAGAAATCGTAGATTAATCAACGATTTGAACCTGACCGTTGGTTGTGTCATTGAAGTGGCGCGTCAAAATGAAACATCCAACTGAATTGATCACTGAAGACTTAAAGTTTTCTCATTCCCTCTGCCATAATGTTGAAACTGTGAATCAAAATAAAAAGGTGGATGAAGGCGCTTCTGGCGTGAGTGAGACTTTAGTCCATATTAAAAATTTCAAAATTTTGTAATTGCAATTCAGAATATATCACAAGCATTAATATTTTGAACATATGAACATGTGCAAGGGGAGAGACTATATTTTTATTGGGGTGATAAAAGATGATTTGTTCGCCCCAGTGTTCCTATCAATTCGTTCCAAGGCTAATACGGAGGAGATAAATTACGGAGACTACTAGTTCGGATGTTATGGCTAGTGTATGGGGAGGACGGACACATTGACTTTGTCAAATTTTGACTCCCAGACCTCGTGGTGACAGCACCCACATATTAATCATTAATCCATCATATATATAGGGATGACTATCTTTTAGCGGACCCATAGAAGAATTGTAAGTCTAGGATTAGGATTGTATTGAATCAAGTTACATTGTAGTGTCATGCCCTGAGCAAGAGAAATTAGATGACTCTTATAGTTAGATCATCCTTCCTTGCTTATCAAATTGAGATAATTTTAAGTATTTTCTACTGATCAATTTGAGATTATTTTAAATATTCTCAACAGATAAATTGAATTTGAATTTAATAAATTTCTCTCCGTCTCTGGTAAAAAAACATTTTTTAAAAAAAAGATAATAAAGATGAAAAAGGTAAAAGCAAACGCATGCACAGGAGACATTGCAAGTTTTTTTAATATATTATTGTTTTTTAAAATTTATAAAATGGAAAAAAATATGCTCAGTGAAAAATTTGAAGAAAAAACTCAATAAATGATATGATATTTTGTATGCAGTGATCCCTGACAGGTTCACCGTACCCCTCAGAATATAGTATGATTTAGGGCGGCGGTCGAAGGCCGCCGATATGCATACAAAATGTCACGTCATTTACTGAGCGTTTCATTAAATTTTTTCACATAGTCTATCATATCTCTTTATAAAATTTTGTTTATTTTTGAATTTAAAATAATAATTTTTTGTTAGATATATTGACTGTCTAGTGTGAATGGAAAAGGAGGTGGTGGGACTTTAGTCCTACATTGGAATTTTCCATTGAATCGAAAGTGAGGAGAAAAATAAAGGGACTCCTTTGTGAGTGAGCTTTAGTCCCACATTGGGAGTTTTAAGATAAAATGTTTGGTTTATATTGTATCACAAGCATGATAGTTGTGAACAAATGCTAGGGGAGAGGCTCTCTCTCACGCGTGAGTGCGCAGGGGGGTGCAAATCTAGGGCCCGGATTTGTACTGAACCAAATGAACTCGTGTGCGTGCACGACCCGCGCACGTCGAATGTCCGACCGGTCGGGGCAAAGCAGATGAATCAACATTTTGTCAAATTGATTTTTGCTCAAATGTAATTGATGCATTAATTTTGATTAATGCGAGATCAGTAATCAGTAACCCCCAGACGTTTGGATCTGGTCAGTTAAATGGCAGTAGATGACGATTAATTCGTCATTTATCACTGCGGGGGTCTGAGCCTATATAAGGAGGCCGTGACCGAGAGCAAAAAGAGAGACGCTACGAAATTCTCCTCCACTCCACCTCGTTCCCGACCTCCACTGATAGCAATCGGGTACATCCTCAGTTCGCCGCGAGCAACGAGTGCTCCGTTGCGCCCGTGGTTCGGCTGTTGTATCCTGAGAGACAGAAGTCCATCTGAGCCTCGAAGCACCGCAGAGGAGGACGAATTTGTTTCAACGAAACTGCGCTGCGCAGGCCTCAGCAACTCCCCGGTCGGGAGACGCCTGACCACTGGTCGGGAGATCCCAGTCGGGAAACTCCACTCGGGAATTTCGCTCGGAAACCCGCTCGGCTGCTCAGGAGCTCACTCGGTCATTCCGCTCGCCGCTCGGGAGCTCGCTCGGCCATTTCGCTCGGAGCTCACTTGGGAACCTCACTCAGCCGCTCGGAAGCTCGCTCGGCCGCTTGGGAGCTCGCTCGACCATTTCGCTCGGAGCTCACTCGGCCACTCGGGAACCTCACTCGGCCACTCGGGAACCTCACTCGGCCACTCGGGAACCTCACTCGGCCGCTCGGGAGTCCACTCGGCCGCTCGGCAATACCGCTCGGGAGCTCACTCGGCCACTTCACTTGGGGAAAAAGCAGTCGGGGCCACTCAACAGAGATAACACTACAAGAAAACTCAGGATTACCGACAGAATTCTTTTCCGTCGGTGTTTTTCTGACAGAATTTGTATTCCGTCGAAATTTACTGACGGAATAAATTTTCCGTCGGTAAAATCCATTGTTTCCCGTCGGCAAATTAAAAATCCTATCCGGCCGGAATTTACTGTTCTGTCGGAAATTTCTGACGGAATTACTGTTCTGTCGGAAATTTCCAACGGAATTACTGTTCCGTCGGAAATGACCTTTTTGGTGGAAATTTTTTTAACATTGCCCTCTCCGTCGACGGAACAGCCTCGCTGTCGGGAAAAAAATTTTTGCGAAAAAATTTTGTATTTCCGACGGAATAGTAATTCCGTCGGGAATTTTCGACGGAACAGTAATTCCGTCGGAAATTTCCGACTGAACAGTAATTCAGTCGGAAATTTCTGACGGAACAGTACTTCCGTCGGAAATTTCCGACGGAACAGTACTTTCGTCGGAAATGGGTTTTCGGCGCCAAACCAAAAAGTGGCTAAAAAAATCGCCGCCCTAATTAAAAAAATCACCACCATAAAATTAGGGCACGCCCTAATTTTCCCTCACGCGCGTCTCTTCCTCGCTCCGGACTGTCGCCGCCGCTCGCTCTCCTCGTCTCGTCGGCAAGCCTTTCTCCCTCAATCGCTCTTTTTCCTCGCTCGCGACTGTCGGCGCCTTTGTCCTCGCCATGCCCCTAAGGGGTTGCGGCCGCCCCAGGGGCGTCTCCGGCGTTCACAGCCTCGGCGGTGTGCGCCTTCACAGCCTCAGCGCCGTGGCCCAGGCGCGTGGCCGAGGTGGCACGCCGGCGGCCCTGGGGGCACGCCGGCGGCCCTGGGGGCACGCCGGCGGCCCTGGGGGCACGCCGGCGGCCCTGGGGGCACGCCGGCGGCCCTGGGGGCACGCCGGCGGCCCTGGGGGCACGCCAGCGTGCCCCTGCTGCCTGGGGGCACGCCGGCGGCCTCCCCTGGCTTGCCGGCGTGCTCCTGCTGCCTGGGGGCACGCCGACGGCCTCCCCTGGCTTGCCGGCGTGCCAATTGACACTCCGGCAGGCCATTTGGGCTGCCGAGCAGCCCCGGCAGGTCCAATTAGGCTCGCCGGAAGGCCAGCGGCCCATTTGGGCCGACTAGCTGGCCCAATATGGCCGGCTGGCCCCAATTGGGCCGGCTGGGCCCGCTGGCGAATGGCTCAATTGGGCTGTTGCGCGTGCCCGTTTGGATCTAGCGTGCCAATTCGGTTGTCGTTGTAACAATTCGAATTGAGGGCTGCCCAATTGACACGTTTTGTTACCTTAATACATTATTATTTGTTATTAATTAGATTTTGTTTGTACTTTTATAGGTTACTGTAGTTGCTGCTTCCCTTCTAGACGTGTACTTGATTTAAAGTATCTATTTTATTTTTATTTTGGTTGCAATGCTTACATTATGTGTTAGATCATTATAAATTTAATTTGTTATTAGTATATGGTGTAAATTTAATTTGTTTTCACTGTTTATATAGATTGATCTTACTTGTTACCTTGATAGATTGTTCTTATTGTATTCTTATGTTGTATTAAATTATTAAACCTTCAAAGGTCATTTTGTTATAAAATATATTCTGAAGCAATATGGTCACTTGTTCCCTCCCTCATAAGGAATCTCTACTGGCAGAATGGATGGCTAGAGCAGCCTTTACAGTCTCAGATTGACAATGGTATGTTTATTTCTCCTGGTTAATAAGGAGAGCAATAATTTTTCTTGCTGATTCTTTTTGTTGCTTCTTTCTTTCAGGCGATGGGTTGTCATGCTCGAGCAGTGAAACAAAGTCAGTGAAGTATGTGAGAGGAGGTAATATTACTAAAACCATTACATATCTCAAGCTAGTAGATTAAGTTTTTTGCAAACACTGGTGTTCTGTTCAATTTTGTAGTTGCTGTGCAACTTGGAAAGATACGGACTCTAGTGGAATGCTGGGAGAGAAAGACAAATCTAGCAGTGGGAACGCGGCAATAGTGAGTATTTAGTCCACTTTCTATATCTGATAGCCTGTAACTCAAATTGGGATGCCATTCATATGTTGTTTCTATATAGTTTTCCTGATGGATTTACAATATCAACAAATTCTATTGCTACCAAATTTATTAACCTTTATCCATACCAAGTGTTGCCGTTTATCCTCCTCACCACGCAATACAAACAATTGGCTGCACACTTGGACTAAGCTCCTCTTTCCTTCATTGCAAGCTCAAACTTAATTGAATTGATTTTCGTTATTTGCTTTACATCCATCAAATGTATGCTTATTTTCATACAACTCCTTGTGCGACCATATTTCTTTCACCATTTCATATTCAATGACTCATTTTTTATGTAAAACGAGGAGGAATTATTCTGTTTATTCTTGCATTTTGCCTTTTAAATTATGTTATGTAAATCAAACAGAGAACAAACTTGGATCCAAAATGTTTACTTTTGGTAATCTGAGTTACTTTCTGTGGTTCATATTTATATATTGCCTTTTTCTTTTCTGGAATTCTTGTTACCGGAAGCAATGCACTTGTCTTTAATTTAGACGGTCCTTTTCATGTGCTATCTGGAGACATTTTGTTTTTGGAAAAATGATATCTGGAGACTTTATTTTGTTCCCACTAAGTACACGTCAATTTTTCATTTGATCAGATGATGGCCTGAGTGCTGAGAAAAATATCCAAGGTTTTCTTTAAAAATTGGGTTCACTTGTTAGTTTTCCAGTTCAACATGCATGTAATTTTCAGATATAAACGTGTATTTATAGGGTTTTATTTTAAGTATTGGCGTGTTACACCTTGAGGTGCTGCAGTTAGAAAAGTAGAGCTATTATTGATCATGTCAAAATTTTCATGTGTTTATGTTGAAAAGCTTCTTGATTATTAGTCATCTTAATCCATGCTGCTACAAGAACAGAAGGGAACTCTGATATAAGCTAACTTATTAAACTTATTAGTGTATGTCTTCTTGACTAATAAACTACTACTTTCTCAGCTCGAGAAACTGGTCTCGGAGGATGCCTTGCATTATGATGTTACATGCTTTCACTACTATATTCAGTTCCATCTACATAAGCAAGTAAGAATGGATGCACTTCACAATTAAAATATAGATGATTGTGGCTGTATTTATTAGTCACAATACCTGCGTTAGCCTTTTTTCCTGTTGGGTTTGTAATTCGTTCTGTTTTTCTTTCTGATAGTTATCAGAAGCAGCAGATTATGCAAGGAAGAAAAAAATTGTATTACGTCTGCAGAAGAAGTCTGTTTTCATATGCAGAAGAAGTCTGTTTTCATGATACTCTAAAACCTCTTCACTTCTGCAGAAGTAGACTTTTGATATTATGATGAGATTTTTGTATGTTTATCGTGGTATCTTGGACTTATAATTTATGGATGTTGTTATCATGACATATTGATATTGTATTTTTATGTTGTATTATATTCTTAATGTTTATTTGAGAAATATTATATTTTTGTTGTCAAATGTGAAAATGTGAATGTATTGTGTTTTAGTATGTGAATATTGTATTGTGTTATTAGTATGTGAAAAGAACTATGTCAATATTTATAATATTAGTATCAGTTGAGAACAAAATATAATTTGTTTGTTTAATTTTTTTTTAAATTTCCGACGGAATACTGACGGAATATATAATTTCCGTCGGTAATGTATCGATAAAATTTATCAGCAATATTTCGACAATACCGACGGAAATAGCGCTTCCGTCGGCAATTTCCGACGGAAACAAATTTTCCGTCGAAAATGTATCAACAAAATTTCAGCAATATTTCAAAATTTCCGACAGAACCAGATTTTCCGACGGTAATTACCGACGGAAACACTGTTTCCGTCGGTAATTTCCGACGGAAACAATGTTTCCGTCGGAAATTACCGACGGAAAATCTGGTTCCGTCGGAAATTTCCGACGGTAAATCTGTTTCCGTCGAAAATTACTGACGGGAACAGTGTTACCGTCGGAAATTTCCGACGGGAAATCTGTTTTCCGTCGGAAATTTCCGACGGAAACACTGTTCCCGTCGGTAATTTTGATCATCTCCACCTAGCTTTTTTCCGACGGGATTGTATTTCCGTCGGTATTGACCGACGAAAAATTCCGTCGGTACTTTTTTTCCCCGACGGAACCATATTTCCGTCGGAAATATGGGTCCCGACGAATAATTTTCCGTCAATATTATTTCCGTCGGAATTCCGTCGGGAATGGTTTGTACCGACGGAATTCCGTCGATAAATTTCGTCGATAAGGCTGAAATTTTTTGTAGTGTTGGCGGAGCCACCCTTGGGCTAGAGTGGGCTCAACCCTATCTATCTTTTGAGTTAACTAAAAATTAGGGAGGAGAGGGAGAGAATAAGCAAATGTAGATTTGCTGTAGGTGAAAAAAATAAGAGAAGAACAAAAAATTTAAAAAAAATAGAGGCGTGTCAAAGATGATTTACGGAGAACAATATTGAGGTGTTGCACGTGCATGAAAGAGAGGAAGTGCCTCCGGACTATGGTACAATAATAGGGTGATTAGTCGCTTTTTCAGATATTTGTGGTTTGATCCCTAACTATGGCGTATTTGTAAGAATTTTTCCTTTAAATGGTACGCGAACCCTGGGACGCTGGGCTTCTAGACCGTCCACTGTGAGCGCTTCCCGATTTACCCTGACGATCGGTGGAAAATTTTCGTGAGGTCAAGCCGGCCGCTCGAGATTGGTTGGAAAAATCTCGTTAATTATTTTATGAAAGAGAGGAAGTAAATAGAAAAGAGAAGAATTTTTTTTACGTATTCTAATTTATTTTAAAGAGAATATTTAACTTATCATTTGATTCAATTATAATTTTATTAAATTAAATATAAATTAATTTTGATTTAAATTATTATAATTCTTATCTTCCCATCTACGTATTAATTTTAATTTAAATCTAATTTAATTTAAATTAATATCATAATTTTGTATTTAATGAGTCAGTTTATTTATTTTTTATTTTTTTAACTAGTATTTAATAACTCTTGCAATAGTATATATGTGTGTGATGTTTTTATCATTATAATTATTTTTTATTTTTTATTTTTACGGTAACAGTGAAACAAGTTTTTTTTACTATAAAATTTATTATGATAATTCTTCGTAACAAGATCAAAAATAAGCTTTTATATATTATATAGTAATCTATATTGAGCAAAAAAATTATTATCAATATAATAATTAATGATTTTGATTTTAGATGAATTGAAAAACATAATTTTAATAATATTTTCACTCTATATTTTTGAATTAAATATATTGAATATTAAATACTTTTATTTTATATTTTTAAAACATAATATTCATATATATTTTTATATTTTTTTAATTAATTTTTTTGTTAAATTAATTATAATCTATCCACCTCATATAACTTTAAATCCTAGCTACGCATTGGATTCATATCTACTCGATTCATATCTACTCTCAATTTAAAAATAAGTTTGAGAAGATATCATCA
The DNA here is from genome assembly GCA_024364735.1 of Boesenbergia rotunda. Classification (NCBI taxonomy): domain Eukaryota; kingdom Viridiplantae; phylum Streptophyta; class Magnoliopsida; order Zingiberales; family Zingiberaceae; genus Boesenbergia; species Boesenbergia rotunda. The sequence goes on from JAGFNQ010000757.1 coordinate 379,385, forward strand.
ATCTATGATATGCTTAAATATTGGATTAAAATGAATTTAAAATTTTAAATATTTCGCATTAATGTTATGTTAATTTGAATGACCATGCGTTTTGATTGAAATAATGTATGCCCACATGATTGACATTTTTATTTTTAAAAATAACGACACGTGAACGCGGGACGGAAAATATATTATTTTGATTAAAATAACCATATCCAACCTAAAAAATATATATTATTTTAATATCCTTATTTGAAAATATATTTAAGCAGATATTAATATTGCTATGCAGTCGACATTTGATAAACGGGCATTTTTTTAATTATTAATATTTTTATTTTATCAAAATTTGTCTGCAATTTTACGACAGATATTACTTCGGAGGAGCCATTTGCCTGTCAAGGAAGTCTAGTGCTTCAATTTTTTTTTCTTTCTTTAGTCTTGTTTATATGAATTTTATCATGAATAATGATTAGGAAAATAAAAATGAAAAAATAAAAAATCATAGTAAATAACGTGATATCTTGTATGCACGATCTTCGATAGTTCACCATGCCCCCTAAGGTATAATTTGATTCGGGACCGATGGTGTCCAAGTAATAATCGGATGTGTACATGTAAAGTGTCACGTCATGTCACATTATTCACTATGATTTTCACTCTCTCTATCATTGCTTTTTTATCATCAACCACCCCTTTAGCTTAACTTATAGTTATTTTGCGCATATTGCCAATATGTTATGATATATAATAGTTTGACTATACTTCGTTGAAGTTTAATTGTGATATTGATTGCTAATATGATGCCTCCATCAAAGATTGAAATAGTAAATGACATAATGGGTTCTCTTCTTAATTTCTCATTTCTTTTCTTGTTTAATTTATTAGGAAGAAAAGTAAGATAGCATACTTTTCCATGGATTCATTTAACTATGAAAGTTCTACGTATAATCTAAAATTTGTAAATAATATCTTTATTTAATGAATTCGAATACGTACAAAAGCAACAATGAGTAATTATTTGATCGTGACATTCACTAAACCGTATAAGGAGGGATGCCTTGTTCGTTCCAGAGAAGTAGTTATCAGGGTCAACTCGAGCCTTGACTTTCGCGATCCTCTCGAAGTTGTGCATGAAGTATCTTCGTCCCCAAGCGCTTGCCTCCGTGTAGGTCGTCCTGCCTTCCTCTGTGCTGATCCCCAAGTCGATGTCCTTGTAGTTAAGATACGCAGCTCTCGGATTGCTGGACACGTGAGGGGTCATGTAGTCGTAGAGCCTCCTCATCCACCTCAAGTGCCTCGCCGTCGCCGCCGCCTCTGTCTCGAACCACCTCATGAAGTACTGAATGTTATACAAATTCCCCTTCCTGTGAGGAAAGGCAATGGCATCGTCCTCTATCTCCCAAAGCCTTCCGCCCCACGGTTCGAATATCATCTCCAGAGGCTCCCCCTCCCCCTCCATCATGACCTCCCAAATCCCCTCCCATGCCTTCTCGGAGATGGGCTCCCTCACGAAGTCCGACTTGGCTTTGAAGGAGCTGTTGAATGCCCGCCGCCGGTCCAACAGCACGCCGGTATTATTCAATGCACGGCCATCGAAGTAGAGAGTCGACTGCACCCAGCTCAGCTCGTTGCAGTCCTCGGCCCTCACTCGCAGCTCGGGGAAGCTCTTCTTGACGGCGGCAAGGGCAGCGCGACGCGTCCCGAGGAACAGGCCTTGGAATGTTGCCTGGATCGTGCGGTTCACCGGCGCCTCGCCGACCGCCATCACCAAGGCCCTGATCCATAGATCGTCGGCGAGCCGCCGCGCGATGCTCTGCCATGAATGCAGCAACCTCGTCGCGCCCTGCCCCAGCGTTCTGCTCAAGGAGAACACGGTCACTTTGGGCGTCACCGGGACGAGTCGCAACTTGTAGGCCAGGACGACGCCGAAGTTCGCCGCGCCGCCGCCTCTTATCGCCCAAAACATGTCTTCCCCCATGGTCTCCCTGGTCAACAGCTCGACTTCGGCGTTGACCAGCTTGACATCCACGACGTTGTCTGCGGCGAGGCCGTACTTCCTCTGCAGCGACCCGATGCCGCCGCCGCTGATGTGCCCCCCGACACCGACCGTGGAGCAGATGCCGGCAGGGAACCCGGCGGTGGGGCTGGCGGCAGCCACGTGGTAGTACACCTCGCCGAGGGTGGCGCCAGCGCCGACCCAAGCGGTTCGCTCTGCGGCGTCTACCTCGATGGAATGAAGGCCAGAGAGGTCGACGACGGCAAACTAACAGACCGTCAGTGCTGGAGAAGGAAACGTAGGAGAGTCCCTCGTAGTCATGGCCGCCACTCCGGACGCGGAGGCGGACGCCGTGACGGCGGCCGCAGAGAACCGCAGCCTGGGCGTCGTGGTCGACGGAGGGGAGGATGATGGAGGGTGTCTCTGCGCCGGAGGAAAGAAACCGGAGGTTTTTAAAAGAGATTATATAATATAATAATATAATAAATTTATATTATTATATTATTAGATAATTTCCTAATTAATCGATTAATTGATAAATTCTTTATAAATATGTTAATTAACAGTTTCGTTATTAATTTTTCATTTGACTAGGTCTCCTAAAGTCCCTATAAATTGTGTATCTCATGGACAAATTTTTTCAATCAAGAAAGTTATTTTGTTATTTTTTTCTTCTCTCTACCTCTCTCTTCTCTCTCTACTTCTTCTAATTTAATATGATATCAGAGCCATAGCTCCTCTATTTTTTTTATTTTTGCTCGTCATCCTCGTTCCTTGTTTTTATCACCCGCCAACTCATGACGGGAAAGTAGAGGAATAGTTTTCGTGCCTTTTGGTTCTTTATTATTATTTTGATGTCGAATGTTCAGAGATGTCAAATTTGTCTCCAATTTGGACACACTGGTATTCAATGTCCTAAAAGACTTGATAGAACCTTCATCGGTGGTCCTTCAGCTTTAAAAAGATGTCAAATTTATCTCCAAATTGGACATACTGGTATTCAATGTCCTAAAAGACTCGACAAAATATTTATCGGTGTCCCTTCAGCTTTAAGAAGATCTTTAACTTCACAAGTCCGTCCTAAAGTTCTCTCATCTGTGCCTACTCATGGCAAGCCTTCAAAATTTTTATCTACTGAATGACATATTGACACTGGAGCAACTCATCATGACACATTAGACTACAATATCTTTACAGAAGTATTACCATATACTGGTTCGGATACAGTACAAGTAGGTGATGGCTCAGGTTTGCACATTACTAATCTTGGAAACATATACATTCATTTATCTAATCATATTTTTCACATACGCAACATCCTTCATATTCCATCCATTACTAAAAATTTACTCTCCGTACGTCAATTTTCCCTTGATAACAATGTCTTTTTTGAATTTCATCATGATTATTATCTTATAAAAGATAGAGGAATAAAAACTACTGTATTTCTTGGAAAAATAAAAAATGGCCTGTTAAAATACTGGAAATTAGAGGGGCTAGAAGGTAAAATTAACGAAACTTAAGGGCTTGCCTGGGTTGTGCAAAATCTGGAGGGGTTAAATACAAAAGTTGCCATCATTTAATACCTCCTTCTCGTGATAACCTAACCGGCCGCAACTTTTCATTCAATTTCTTTTCCTCTCCCCTCAGGTGCGATCGGCGAACTCCACCCCTCATGGAGCGATCGAAGCGATCGGCAAGGCCACGGCCCTTCTTCCTCTCCTCTTCTCGACCGGAGCCACCAAGGCTCGCGGATCGCCGATCGGCGTTCAATCTGAGAGAGAGTGTGTCACAAGCCGGCATTCTTTTTCCCCGATCTCGCCCTTTTGCTTTCTCGGCCGGCGACATTGTCCATTCCGGCCGGGTTCGGTTGATCTGGAGCACACCATCGACACATCGGCAAGGATCTAACTCCTTCCTTGCGAGCGTGGCTGGGATAGAGCAAGGGAGTCACCGACCTATGGATTGGGCAGAGTAGCAATAAGGGAGAAGCCTCAGGTAAGGGGATCTTGGTCTAGGGTTTAAATCTTGATATGATATTTGGATTAATGATCTTGGGCGAATGAATTCAATCTTAGTTGTTCCCGCTTGCTGTGAAGTTGATCTTGAAGTTATTGTTATAGATTTTGATATCTCTGTTCTTATTCTTCTGTTAACCTTAGGAAGGTGGATCTAGGGTTTGGGGGTGTCCATGCGAGGATCATCCGATCTCACAGTCGTGGTTCAGATTTAGTCGAATCTGGACAGGGGGAGTCGCTAGTGCAGCAAAAGTAAGAGTTGTTAATTTTATAGCATTCAATTGGGATGAGGATACTGATGGTTTTTGTTTGGATCAATAGAGATAAGCTAGTATATTTCTCCAGCGGATCAGATTGATGTTTTGGAAAGCAATTCAATTCTTAAATGGGTTTTGTTTTAGGGATTAGATGTGTAACTTAACTCCCTTGGTCTTGCAATGTGTTGCTGTGGTCTCTGGGATGTGTTGTTGTTGTTGGACTGTTTCAAATTAGCATGTAGTAACAATTGTATTGATCTCGATTGTTCTTAGCTTAATCCAATGGAAGGTGTAGTGCTACTGTCCTTGTGGACTTGGGGGCATGAGTTGTAGGTTGGTTATGTTCTTGACTGCGCGTTGCTAAGAGGAATGGGTTATGATGTGGTTAGCTAGATTTGGTTGGAGTGTTGATTAGAATTAGGCTAAACCTAGGTTGAGCCTAAGTCCTATAACTCAGTGTAGTTGAGGATCAACTTAATGTGGCATAATAATTTATTTGGCTAATTACTTATGTATAAGTAGCTAAATAATTATGTCCTTGATACAGGACACTGTTTGACTTGGATATTCTTGCTACGGATATTATTCTGGACTGGAGGTTCTCGGCGTTGCAGGCACCAACAATGGAGGCGGGTATCTCTGACTCTTCTTTTAGAATTGTCACAGATATATATACTTGATATGCTTGTTTAGCGATAGAGTAATAGATTGTGGCATAACTCTTATATTTGTTTTGTTGATGTTGTTTGTGCCATAACTGACATGTGATACCTATACCTTTAGGACTTAGGTTATGGTGCATTACTTACGAACCTTGCATATCATGTTGATATAGGTGGATTAGATAGTAGATGCTGTTTTGACCAGTGTTATGCATCATCGTGTATTGTGCATCACTGTCGATCAGGGGCCCCTTTTGGGTGAGTTAGGTCGGTAGTCATACTGACCTACCCATACGGCCACTCATGGGTTAGTGGTTGACGGAGTATTGGGTAGTGTGCTCTGTGCTGCTCCGCTCATGCACTCATGGGTTAGTGAATCGGAGCGTGGTAGCAGGCAGATGTCCCTCCTTGAGTTGTCCAGATACCAGGAGATGAGAGGGAGAGGTCTCTCCCCCATTATATACATGGGGTAGGGGTAACACTCAGACAGAGATGTCCTCCATAGATGACCTTAGGCTGATAGAGACATCGCTAGGATAGGCCATGGAGTAGGGGTGTTACACCGGCAGCATTCCGTCTACTCGATCGCTCAGGAGTAGTGATGGCAGAGTATGAACGGCAGTCACAGCCCTACGTCGGAGGGTGGCCTCCGCTAAGCTTCCTCCCGTACATAGGTGACGATGTCTGACCGACGGCAGGGGTGGCCATGTCATTGCACTTTGTGTGTTCGTTTATTTTGCCCTTACTTGTGCTTGTTTATACTTGATGTTGTATATGATTGACATGCACTTACAGGAGACCCTTATGTCTGGTCTTGGCGACTCTGCTACTTTGGTATGGTAGTTCTTATTTTTCTCTTGCAGTTGTTCTTATTCCTGCCTATGCACGTGTTATTTCAGTAGTCTATTATCTTGTTGCTATCTTAGAATATCTTGTATATATATGATGAGATATTCGCTGAGTTCTATGACTCATACCGTTAGCTCCTTGTTTTTATTTCAGGATGATTGACTGGAGCGTGCCCGACAGCCTGTCCCAGTTCGTGTACTTGTCGAGATGTCTTCGAGATTTATTGTCTAGTTTGTTACTAGTATTTTCTATTGTTTTCTTCCGCTGTTGCATTTGTGTTGGATTTAGTCATACTATACGGCAGTATAGTTGTACGTTTGTGAGACCTTTATGCTTTGTGTTTTGTCGTAAGTCGGACCGGTCCGCAGTCAGGTATGGTTTATTCAGTTTTATGCTATGTTCTGTCTTAATTTGAGGCCTGAGGCCCAATTAAATTGCGTGGTTGTGATTTTATGTGACGTATGTATGTGTAATTGTCCGCCGGACAGGGGAGGTGTTGCCCGATTTTCTATTGGACCAGCAGCTCCTGAGGTCTCGGGGCGTGACATGGCCTCTACTATCTTCAAAATTCTTCAATCAAAGCTTTTATTGGTGAACGCGCAAATAAACCAGCCTGGCATGCTCGACTTGGTCATCCTTCCCTTCGTATTGTTCAGTCGATCATAAATAGGTATGATTTACCTACTTCCTTTACTTCATCTCTATCTCATTCATGTCAGGCATGCATGGAATCTAAAAGTCATAAGTTACTTTTTTCTTCATCTGAACGCGTTTTCAATTTTTCACTTGAAATAATTCATTCTGATATTTGGGATCCTGCACCTATCTTGTCTAACCAAGGTTTCTTATATTATGTTACCTTCATTGATCATTTTAGTAAATACACTTGGCTTTATCCTATGAAAAGAAAAACTGATTTATTTAATATATTTTGTAATTTTCAAAAACAAGTTGAACGATATTTTAATCGCAAAATACTCTCTTTTCATTCTGATTGGGAGGAGAATATCAAGTTCTTCATCGTCATCTTGTCTCTTGTGGGATTGTTCATCGAGTCTCTTGCCCTCATACTCTATAACAAAATGACTCTGCTGAGAGAAAACATAGACATATAGTTGAAACTACCTTAGCTCTTCTTCATCATGCATCAGTTCCGCATAAATTTTGGGATGAAGCTGTTTGTACTACAGTATATTTCATAAATCGACTTCCTACTCCATTGCTCAATCATAAGTGTCCTTTGGAAAAACTTTATAATCAAACTCCTGAATACACCGTTCTTCGAATCTTTGGTTGCGCATGTTATCCATGGTTACTCCCCTATTCTAAACACAAACTTGACTCTCGTTCATTATTATGTGTTTTCCTTGGTTATAGTAATATGCATCATGGGAATCGTTGCTTACATATACCAACTGGACGGATATATACATCACGACATGTTACTTTTGATGAATCTCTATTCCCTTTTTCGGCAGCCTCTTCAATCTCTCCTCCAGATACAGGTGGTTCTTTCTTGATGTCACCCAACATTATCAAAAGAGATGACATCCTAGGTCTTACTCCGGAGCTCCCTAATAACTCTCCTATACCATCAGAATCACCTCAAGTTACTGCTCCAATCTTAGAAGTCTCACCAGCCAACGATAATATGCTCTCTAGCCCTGGATCCTCGGATAATTCAAGTCCGGCAACAAACTCACCCCGCCAACGATAATATGCTCTCTAGCCCTGGATCTTCGAATAATTCAAGTCCGACAACAAACTCACCATGTCAACCCACTTCCTCATCACCGTCAACAAGTGATTCAGATGATAATGCTCCTCGTCGCATGCTTCACTTGAGTGACATATATGCACGATGTTCACCAATGGCTACTCGATATCCTCTTCCTCGAGCTCTACTGGTTTCCTCAAAAACTCTTGAACCAATTTGCTTTACACAGGCAAACAAGGATCCAAATTAGCGTAATGCAATGGCTACAGAATTTGATGCACTTCTTCGCAATGGAACATGGAGCCTAGTTCCGCGCACTCCATCTATGAATGTTGTGGGCTCAAAATGGATATTCCGTCTTAAGCATCGAGCTGAGGGTTCTCTTGAACGGTATAGAGCTCGCCTTGTAGCCAAAGGATTTAGTCAACAACCAGGTATTGACTTCAATGACACCTTCAGCTCAGTCATCAAAATTACATCTGTCAGATTATTGTTATCAATAGCTATTAGTTCTAATTGGTCTATCCGACAATTAGACGTTTCTAATGCATTTCTTCTAATTGGTCTAATGCATTTCTCATGGTATTTTTGAGGAAACGGTTTTTATGGAGCAACCACCTGGGGTTATTCATCCACAATTTCCATCTCATGTTTGTTATCTCAAGAAATCTTTATATGGTCTTCGGCAAGCTCCTCGTGCATGGTTTTATCGATTATCTAAATGGTTATAGGCTCAAGGTTTTTCTGGATCAAAAACTGACTCCTCTCTATTCTACAGACATAATGATGGATCTATGATATTTTTTCTTATTTATGTGGATGACATTCTATTAACTGGTAATGATCAAAAGGGCATCTCAAATTTATTAAGCCTTCTCAATTAGGAATTTCCTATTCAAGATTTAGGAAATGCTCGTTTTTTTCTTGGTATTGAACTTATTCCACATGATGAAGGTTATATCCTCTCTCCGAGCAAATATATTACTGGGCTTCTTCAAAGAGCTAAAATGGATGGAGCACGTCCGATCTCTACACTTATTGCTCCAAATAATGCCTCTACACCTTCTTCCTCTTCAATGATGGCCGACTCCCAAGTTTATCGAAGTATTGTTGGAGCTTTACAGTATGTTACTATTACGCGCCCTGATATTACATTTGCAGTAAATCGTGCTTGTCAGTTCATGCATACTCCTACTGAACAAAATTGGGAAGGTGTGAAGAGAATACTTCGTTATCTCAAAGGCACTATTCTACATAGTCTTCTTTTATATCGACACTCATCTCGAGATTTACATACTTATAGCGATGCGGATTGTGCTAGTTCTCCTGAAGATAGACGATCTACTAGTGGATATACAATATTTCTTGGACGAAATCTTATTTCTTGGAATTCGAAAAATCAACCTACAGTATCTCGTTCAAGCACTGAATCTGAATATAAAGTTATAGCCAATGCAACGTCAAAAATTATTTGGCTTCAATCCCTTCTTTCGGAACTTTATCTTGCATCAGATATTGCACCAAAAATTTGGTGTGATAATATCGGAGCAACATATCTTACATCAAATCCAGTATTTCATGCTCGTACAAAACATGTTGAAATTGATTATCATTTTGTTCGAGAGCGCGTGACAAACAAACAATTATCTGTTTCTTATATCTCTGCAGAAGATCAAATTGCTGATATCTTTACCAAACCATTATCCGAACAACGATTTATCAAATTATCATGCAAACTCAACGTCCGAGATCTCCCGTTAAGTTTGTCGGGGGTAAAAGAGATTATATAATATAATAATATAATAAATTTATATTATTATATTATTAGATATTTTTCTCATTAATCTGTTACTTGACAGATTCTTTATAAATCTGTTAATTAACAGTCTCGTTATTAATTTTTCATTTGACTAAGTCTCCTAAAGTCTCTATAAGTTGTGTATCTCATGGATAAATTTTTTCAATCAAAAAAATTATTTTGTTATCTTTTTCTTCTCTCTACCTCGATCTTTTCTCTCTATCTATTTCTTCTAATTTAATAGTTTTGAATGGTGGAGCGGTAGATGGTGGAGAAGGTCAGAAGGAGGTGGTGTTGGGAGTGTAAATCTTCGAAGGAGAAGAGGAAGATCCTCCGGTTGCTTCAAGAAAGCAATTGAGGAAGTTGGTTTGTTGTTGATTTGCTGCGTGAGAAGTGCAGAGGAGGAAGAAGAGGAAACAGGGGAAGATGACGGTGGACGCCATTGCAAGCTTGCATGTTCATCTGCGTAGGGGCCATGTATATATAGGTCGATCGAAGATAGCATATTTATCAAAAAAACCCATCCTCCCCCTTAAGTTTTGAAAAGATCCCTCTAGTATCACAATTATTATTTTATCCATTATGTTAAAAGTATTTTCCAAACGTCTCTAAATGATTATTGTTTATAATTCAAATACACACAATATCATTTGCAAATCAAATTATAAGGCACGGAACATGACATTCTCTTATTACTATTTTTTTGTGAATTGAAAAGTAGGGGGTGATTAATGAAAAAAATAAAGTTGGGATATGATTGAATAAACAAATAAATAGGTTCAGTTTATCCTTCACAAAATAATTAATATGCAGATAATGTCGTTTTTTTTTCCTTTTCTGGAATTAATTTATTATCTAATACGATTTTTATTTACCATGCTTTATTTATGTAAGAGTATTCATCTTGTTTGATATATGGCACAAGAATAATATATCACATATTCATTATATTAATATTTTCCTTTTATATATTAACGCACTTATCGCTCTTATTTATCTTTATATCCAAAAATTATACTCATCCACATTAATTATAACAATATCTGGGTGATTATAAAATTCAAACATGCGGATGCCTTAATACTCTTTTTAGGTCAAATATATATATATATATATATATATATATATATATATATATATATATATATATATATATATATATATATATATATATATATATATATAAAAGTAATTTACAAATAACTATTGTTCCTGTGTGAAATTGTCTTTAATGTAAGCTAAAAGACGGAGAAATGTATTAAAAGTAAATATTATTGAGATCACGTCACTTGGTTTTGATCAAACACGTGTATTTGACGTTGACATGGATATTTGTTGGTTAGGTAATTGTTCCATTTGGACGGGATAACAAATGAATTTAGGATGATCAATTTAGTTTTATAGAAATTTTTTATCAGTTATCAGAGTAAATCGAAAGTACTCGTGATGGCAGTTTAGAAGTTCAGCATCTTAGAGTTCGTGACTCATTTAAAAGAAATTTTTTTATAAAATATATCGTAATTAAAAATCAAATAACGAATATCTAAAATAATGTTTAGTCATTCTACCATTATATTATATCTGAAGGCTTAGCTAGGTAATTGTTGCGTATAATATTGGTAGAAAGATTATATAAAATTAAATAGTTGACTATTCTATTCAAAACATGATTTAAAGAAATCATTTATTGATGACTTTTCCCCATCCACTAGAATTGATTTGTATTTATTTTAATTTATTCCGGTGATCCATACAAAATTTTCTGATATAATTAATCGATTCAAAAAAATTATATACGTAAATTAAAATAAAAAATAATTTATTAAAATTTAGTAGAGAAGACAATTACTCTTTAGGTTGAAATTAATTTAAACTAGATCTGGCGTCTTACATTGAAATATCATCAAAATACAATACTCACTATTGTTTATAAAAAAAAATATTAACAACATTATTGTTTGATGTTATTTATATCTTCTTATTAATTAAATAGAATGATTGTCACGAAAAATAAAATACTTAATGGTAAAAAACAAAATGACCCCTTTTTTTAACTGAATCGTGAAAGGAATATCTTATATTATTTTTTTATCAAAAGAAAATCCATCTCTATAAAATAATATAATTATCCTTCAATACAGTTTTCATTATTATCTTATCTATATCTTCCCCGTTATGACAATTACGAAATAATTACTAATAGTTACAACAATTATGAAATTATAATGATTATCCAACATAATTTTTTTTAGATTAAAATTGTTCCCAAAATCTGACCATTGTAGATTTCACCCAATAATTAATTATAAATATTCAAATTAGTTTCGATTTAATCTATTATTTATCATATCATTTGATCTTCAAAATTTTAAGAGTTAATGATTCTGTCGACAAGCGAAGATCGGTTCTACCTCGGATGACTCGGTCTAACTAGGCTGACCCGGTCTGTTCTGACTTGGGAGGTCGGACCGAAACAGAGCTCTCAATGTAGTGGAGTGGTTGCAAAATAGCAGCGATCCCTTCTCTCAAATCCAAATGAGGTTTATATAGGAGGAAGAAAGGGTCTCCCCATGCGTGAGCTGTCCTGTCTCATTAAGAGAGGATCAATTGATAGATCACGATAGTGACAGCCGCATTTAATGCTGTGAAACTGCTGTAGCCGCCTGACACATTGCCTAATATATCTCCTCTGTCTCTCTGTAATTATTGGCGACTTTGCCAGGCAATGGCCTTGCCAGGCAATGATTATGTCAGGGGGGATTATCTTCTGAATATCTGATAAGACAGGTTCGTGCGATGGGAGAGGCTCGCCGTTGTCTGGTTGTCTCCATATGCTCGTGAGTATCTGACCTAGAATGACCGGCTTCGAGGATCTTGCCCTCAGATGACTGACCTTAGGGGTCCTGACCTCGACCTCGGGCGACCGACCTTAGGGGTCCTGACCTCGACCTCGGGCGACCGACCTCAAGGGTCCCGACCTCGACCTCGGGCGACCGACCTCAAGGGTCCTGACCTCGGGTGACCGACCTTGAGACGACCTTTGCCCGGGCCGATTTACTATCGGTTCAAATCAGCAATCGACCCCGACCGAGCTTTCGATCCTTCTAAAAATCACACGCCCGGATCACAAGCCTCCCGCTCAAGTATAGTCGAAGGAGGAGTGTGATCCGACTGACTAGGCTCCATGCTTGGTCGATTTGCCTCTTTTTTGTCTTCCCGCGTGTCACCTCGTACGGATAATCCTTCCTTTTAATGCCGTATCCCCCATCAAATCCTCATTAATGCGCGGACGCGTGTTGCTTCCCGACTGGACTCCTCGAGTAGCGAAACGTCATCGGCGTGGCCTGGGAGACGTGCGAGGAAAGCTTCGAGGTCTGGGAAATGGCAGAGATCGGACGGCGAGGAGTCCACCCCGCCATTTCCTTTTTCTTGATCGGACGGCCCTCCTGGTTTTACCCATAGTATAAATAGGTTTGCCCTCTCATTTCGCCTCTTTTTATCCTGACCTTCGCTTTTCATCCAACTCTTGTCCGACCCCCGCCATCCGACCTCCGACGCCCGACATTCTAGATTCCGACGAACGGTGTCTCCGGTGATCTCATTTTTAGGTACTCTCTCTTCCCGCCGAGCCTTTGTCTTGCCTCTTCTGATTTCGTTTTGATGGCCTCATCTTCTGCACCCCCGCCTGCACCCCCCGAGCCGTGGTATTTATCTACTCGGTCTTCCCTTACCTTAGGTCAGGTAGAAACCCTCCGCATAGATTACCTGATCCCTGAAGACCACCTCATAACTCTGCCCGACCGTCGGGGTCGGGCGCACGAGCCCCCTATGAGTCATTTTACCGTCTTCTCCGATCAATTGTTAGCTGGCTTGCGTTTTCCCCTGCATCCTTTCTTCCGAGAGATTTGTCGCTATTTCCAGATCTCCTTGTCTCAGTTGGCTCCCAACTCCATCCGTATCTTGTGCGGTGCCGTGATCATCTTCACCGCGCGCAAAATCCCGCTGGAACCTCGAGTGTTCCACTTTTTTTATTATCTTAAGAAGCAAGAACCTGAAAATTTTTATTTCCAAGCCCGTATCAACTCCGCCTTCCTAGAGAAAGTTCCTTCCTCTAACAAAGGCTGAAAATCTCATTTTTTTTCAACATACAAACACTCCCTCGACCGAACTGGCCCACCGAATGGGTGGAGAACCTGCCCAATCATCCTCAACTCCCCAAGAATATTCGCTCGGAACCGAACTACAGGTCGGCAGTTTCCAAACTTGGGGGAGCCCGATATCATGCGGGCAAGCTATTGATTGAGGGCATGCTATACCTCTTCCGGCTGAGCCAAGTCCCGGCGGAGCTGCTTGGCACCCTCGGTACGTTTCTGTTAGCTTAGTAAGCTTGCTAGTGCTGACTAAAATTTTTTTCTTTTGTGCAGCCGAAGTCATGTTTAGCGCCAGGATTGATGCGGTACTGGATAGGGAAGATGAAGCCATGGAGGCTTTGGCTGCCCAGCTAGCGGCCGCTCGGGCAATACCCCCAGTCATCGTTGCATCAGATCCCGAGCCGCCGACAATCGCAGCAAGCGACCTCGGAGGGAGTCTCCCGACCGAGGAGGCGGGCATAACAACTCAGACTGGCGAGGGGACCTCTCCCTCAGCGGACATAGAAGAAGAAGAAGAAGACCCGGCCTCTTCTCCTAGCTTGGTCCGAAAACGCCGGTGAGTGGTTCTCAGCGTGGACATACCTTCATCTCCTGAACCGACCGTGGAGGGTCAGGCCGCGACGCCTCCTCGTCCTGATCCAGTTGTGGCCAGCCCTCAACCCTCAGCCCCGAGCTCAGCTCCGGCCCCCGCGGTTCCCCGGCCTGTCCCTCGGGCTTTGGTCCAGACGATACCTCGGTCAACAACCCGACCTCCTACTCCCGCGACAATACCTTCCGGCGCCTCGACCTCAAGGTCTGCGCCGCGCCCTCCATCCCCTCAATCGAGCACTGCCCATATTGACGCCGTTGAAGCCCTCCTGTCCATGAATTCCCCGCCGCCGTCAACGGTGGACGTTCAAGTGCCCTCGGCGATTTCTTTAATTCCAACTGTTCAACCTCAGCCCTTGAACTTGCACGATAATTTGGTCTCGGGCTGGGAGGAGGGATGGACAACGTCTCTTATGATGGACTCTGTTACCTTGGCCGACCACTTCTTCGTGGGAATGACTCGGGTACCCTCTCTCCCCCTTCGATTGTTTATGTTCACACTCATGACCTCCATCTCCCTATGCAGCAATGGGCACTGGGTCACGCGGTTAGCCAAGCGTTGGTTGACAACACCCGAGCCCGCCGGGAGGCCGAAAGACGAGTGAGGGACCTGGAAGCCCGAGTGGCGCAGGGCACCCTTCCTCCGGGTGACCAGGATCTGGACCAGCTGCGCTCAGAAATAACCGCTCTGAGGTCCCATGTATCCGAGTTGGGGGCCCGTTCAGAGGAGGAGCAGCGGTTAGCGACTCAGTCAGCGGCGGAGACGGAACGCTTAACTAATCGGGTAGCTCATCTGGAGGGCAAGAACAAGGTTCTCAAGGCTCGGTATACTCGAGCTCATGCTGACTTGGCCAAGATGACGACATACGCTAAGGGGCTTACTCGAAAGTTGAAGGAGTCTGGCGAGGCTCACCACCAAACTCAACTTGCCCTGAAGAACAAAGAGACGGAGCTGGTCGCCCAGCAAGAGGCATTTCAGGGTTTGGAGATGCGGCTAGTGGGCCAGGAGGCGCAGCTAGCCATTCGGGAGACCACTATCCAGGCGCAGGATGCTGAGCTTACTCGACTCAGGAAGGAGTTGGAGGATTATAAGTCAGGCAAATCGGCCCGGATTGAAGCGGCCCGCGTAGCCTACATCCAGTCGGACTCCTTCCTGAGTCTGGTATCGGAGCGCACGGGAGGTATGATCAAGTTTGGCACACGGGGTGCCATCCAGCAGCTGACCGAAGCCGGCCATCTTCTTGAGGACCTTCCCCCTAACGCAGTGAAGCTGAAGCGGATCAAGGCATCGATTCCTGAAGATGCCTTTCCTCCCTTTAATTAGACTAACTTTCCGAGATTTTCTTAGTCTGGCGGTCCCGACCTTCTTTGGCCCGAGCTGCTGCTCTGTCCGCCCTTGCCCCATCTTTTAGCTATTCGAAATTCTGTAATGATCTAATTTCCTGACTTGGCCTTCTAGGCCCGACTTTATGATGGCCCCGGGCCGTACCTAATTTCTGTGATTTTCCCTTTCTCCTTATTTTCGTTTCCTTTTATTTCGTCTAGTTAATTGTGACACGTTAGATTTTTGCTAAGTGTCACTTGTTTGATATATTTGCCCCATTTGTCGAAGGTCGATGCTACGAATCATACGTCCAAATTTTATTGAGTATGAGTCGCTTAGTATGCTTGAGTCATTCTGGTGAGATAGGGTCCTTAGTCTGATTTTTTCGGCTGACTCGAAAATTTAGCTGAGTGTCAGGTGCTCAGGCGATTCGTGCTATTATTTTCCCAGCCCGGCCTTTTTCCGGATTTAGGTTTGTAACTCGGTCAGGTCGATACCTTGACTTAGGAGTGACGATCGTCGAGCGTATGACCTGACCGGGTGATTTTGCTCGGTCGGGTGAATACCCTGACTCGGCGGTATGTATTGCAAAAAGATAATGATTCATGCTTATCTCGAGCAAGAGCCTGGACACCGTCCGACTTACCCTGATCGAGCGTGGGCCGCCACGCCCGACCAGGCCCGACCGATCATGGAATGCCACGCCCGGTCGGCGCCGAGTCCGGTGGGTGCGTGAGCGCAAACTCACTTATAACTTGCCTTAGCAAGAGTCTGGACACCGTCCGACTTACCCTGATCGAGCGTGGACCGCCACGCCCGACCGGGCCCGACCGAACGTGGAACGCCACGCCCGGTCGGCGCCGAGTCCGGTGGGTGCGTGAGCGCAAACTCACTTATAACTTGCCTTAGCAAGAGTCTGGACACCGTCCGACTTACCCTGATCGAGCGTGGACCGCCACGCCCGACCGGGCCCGACCGAACGTGGAACGCCACGCCCGGTCGGCGCCGAGTCCGGTGGGTGCGCGAGCGCAAACTCACTTATAACTTGTCTTAGCAAGAGTCTGGACACCGTCCGACTTACCCTGATCGAGCGTGGACCGCCACGCCCGACCGGGCCCGACCGAACGTGGAACGCCACGCCCGGTCGGCGCCGAGTCCGGTGGGTGCGTGAGCGCAAACTCACTTATAACTTGCCTTAGCAAGAGTCTGGACACCGTCCGACTTACCCTGATCGAGCGTGGACCGCCACGCCCAACCGGGCCCGACCGAACGTGGAACGCCACGCCCGGTCGGCGCCGAGTCCGGTGGGTGCGTGAGCGCAAACTCACTTATAACTTACCTTAGCTGTCTTTTGAAGAGTCGGAGTTTTTTGTCATCATTTTCCCTTAGTACATTTACAAGAATCATTTCTCTCCGCTCTCCTCTCGGTACAATTTTAAATGCACTGCACTCCAAGGTCTTCCAAGCCGCTTTCCTTGAGCGCCTTGCAGATAATAGGCTCCCGACCCCAGCGCTTCGACCACCAGGAATGGACCACTCCATGGAGGTTCCAGCTTGCCTACCTCTCCGACGGGCTTGACTCTTTTCCACACCTTGTCCCCTACTTGGAAATGTCGGGGTATGACCTGTTGGTTGTATCGGTTCCGCATCCTCTGTTGGTAAGCGGCCATACGAACTGCGGCCTTAGCTCGAACTTCCTCGATCAGATCTAGCTCAGCTCGTCTTATCTCCGCATTGTCTTCTCCATACAGTTGTCTTCTATCTGACTCACAACCGACCTCCATGGGGACTACTGCTTCACTCCCATAGACCAACTGGAAAGGAGTGCATCCCGACCCCTCCTTGGGTGCGGTTCGAATGGCCCACGGGACACTAGGCAGCTCGTCCACCCAGGATCCCCCGACCTGATCCAGCTTAGCTCTTAGCCCCTTCAAGATCTCTCTGTTGGCCACCTCAGCCTGACCGTTACTCTGGGGGTATGCCACGGAAGTAAAGGCCTGCTTGATCCCAAATTTCTTGCACCAATTTCTGATAATCCGACCCTGAAACTGCCGACCGTTGTCTGACACCAACTTGTGAGGTATGCCATATCGGCAAAGAATATTCTGCCAAAGGAATTTCTTCACCGCTTGCTCGGTGATCCGAGCCAGTGCTTCTGCTTCGACCCATTTGGAGAAGTAGTCTACTGCCACCAACAGGAATTTCTTCTGGCCTGCTGCCCTGGGGAAGGGTCCCACTATATCCATGCCCCACTGATCAAAGGGACACGACACAACGGACGCTCGCAACATCTCGACCGGTCGGTGAGATAGATTCTGATATTTCTGACAAGAAAGACAGGAAAGAGCCATCTTCTCTGCATCCTTCTGAAGGGTCGGCCAGAAGTAACCAGCTAGCAGGACCTTCCGAGCCATGGACCGACCTCCCGAATGGTTTCCGCAGCACCCCAAATGCAATTCTCTGAGTACATAGTCCGCATCTTCCTTTCCGAGGCATCTGGCTAGAGGTCGGGAAAAACCCCTCTTGTATAGTGCGTCCCCTATCAGAGTGAACCGGGCTGCTCTGATTTTCAGTATCCGAGCTTGCTCAGGGCTATATGGAAGAGTTCCTTCTTTCAGGTAGGCGATGAAAGGAGCTCTCCAGTCCCCCTCTATCTCTATTTCTGTTTCCCTCTCGACCTGAGCCACTAGCATGACCTGAGGTGAAGGCTTGGGGAAGACCCACAACCGGACTGAGCTGGCTAACCTAGCTAACTCATCCGCCTTGGCATTGTCTCCTCGGGGGATCTGTATAATCTGAACTTCTTGAAATTCTGCTTGTAACTGTTGATATGCTTCCACATAAGCCTGCAGCTTCTCGTCGTTGACTTCGAACCGTCCAGCCACCTGTTGGGTTACCAACTGAGAATCGGAATGCAGGATGACCCGAGTGGCCCCGACCTGTCTGGCTGCCTGGAGGCCTGCCAAGAGGGCTTCTTACTCCGCCTGATTGTTGGTAGCCGGGTACTCTAGCCGCACCGCGAGGTGAATGGGGTCTCCCTTAGGAGACATCAATAAAATTCCCAGGCCGCTCCCGGCCCGGGTGGTTGACCCGTCCACATATATTTTCCAGACTCCCTTTTCTTCCTTGGTATGCAGCTCACTCAGGAAGTCTGCCAGGGCCTGATCTTTAATCGCCGTTCGAGGCTGGTATTGGATGTCATATTCACTCAGCTCGGTCGTCCATTTGACCATCCGACCCGAGACTTCGGGGTTGATCAGGACCTTTCCGAGTGTACTATTGGTCAGCACTCGGATGGGATGAGCCAAAAAGTAGCGTCGCAGCCGTCTAGCCATCAATACAATGATATAAGCTAATTTCTCGAGAGTAGTATACCTACACTCGGCTTCTTTAAATAGGTGTCCAAAGAAATAGACCAGTTGCTGCTCGGTCTCTTTCTGGATTACAAGCACAGCACTCGCAGCTCCCTCTGTAGCGGATAAGTAGACATACAATGGTTCTCCTTCTTCGGGCTTGGCGAGCACTGGCAGACTGACCAAGTAGGCCTTCAACTCTTCGAAAGCTCGGTCGCACTCGGCATCCCACTGGAACTTGGAAGTCTTGCGCAGGATCTTGAAAAATGGCAGACTTCTATCGGCCGACCGGGAGATGAATCGGGATAAAGCCGTGATCCTTCCGGTCAGGCGCTGAACTTCTCTTAAGTTCCTGGGCGGTGGCATGTCCAGCAGAGCTTTCACTTTACCCGGATTTGCTTCTATTTCCCGCTCAGTCAGGATGTAGCCCAGAAATTTCCCACTCTTGGCTCGAACAGACATTTGGCTGGGTTGAGTTTAAGGCCATACCTTCGCAAGGTGCCGCAGGTTTCCCGCACATCCGTTATGAGGTCGGCAGCTCGGGCAGACTTGATGAGGATGTCATCGACGTACACCTCCACGTTTCTCCCGAGTTGTTTTTTGAAGACTTTATTCATCAGCCTTTGATAAGTTGCTCCTGCGTTCTTGAGTCCGAAGGGCATGATGGTGTAGCAGTAGGTACCTTCAGCTGTGACAAAACTGACCTTCTCTTGGTCGCCCGGGCATAAGGGGACTTGGTGATATCCCTGATAGGCATCGAGCATGCAGATAAGTTCACTCCCGGCGGTAGAGTCTACCATCTGATCTATTCGGGGGAGCGGGTAACAGTCCTTGGGGTAAGCTTTATTAAGGTCTCTAAAGTCGATGCAGACCCTCCGCTTGTCACCCGGCTTGGAGACCAGCATCACATTGGCCAGCCAGGCCGGGAATTGGACTTCTCGGACGTGCCCGGCTTCCAATAGTTTATCCACCTCCGCCTGAATGATCTTGTTCTGTTCGGGGCTGAAGTCTCTTTTCTTCTGTTTGATAGGTCGGGCCTCAGGGTACACGTGCAGCTTGTGCTCCATCACCTCTGGTCTGACCCCTCTCAGATCTTGCTGGGACCAAGCAAACACATCTTGATTCTGAGTCAGACATTCGATCAGCTGTTGTCTGAGGTCGGGCGACAGTCCAGAAGCTATCTTGACTTTAGTTTCTTCTCGGTCGGGCAAGAGCTGGACCTCTTCCTTTTCCTCTATCAGAGCAGCCTAGGGAGAGGGCCGAGAAGACTGCACCATGTTGCAATTAGCCGGTGCGGATCGAAAGGTTTTACTAACCTCCACTCGGACGTCATTCAAGTAACATCGGCGGGCGACCTTCTGGTCTCCTTTGACTTCGCCGACCTGATCTCCCACCGGAAACTTGAATTTCAAGTAGAAAGTGGACACCACAGCTCGGAACTCGTTCAGCACGGGTCTACCCAGGATGGCATTGTAGGCCGAGGGGGCGTCTACTATCAGGAAAGTGGACCATCGAGTCCTCCTTAAGGGTTCATCCCCGAGTGAAATGGCCAATTTGATCTGACCCAGGGGCTGGACTTCATTCCCCGTGAATCCGAATAGAGGTGTGGCCACGGGCTGGAGTTCAGTCGCTTCAATCTGCAATTGCTCAAAAGCTTTTAGGTACAAAATGTTTACCGAGCTCCCCGTATCCACAATGGTTCTATGAATTTGGTAATTGACTATGATTGCTGTGATGACCAGGGCATCCTCATGAGGTACTTCTATTCCTTGTAGGTCTGAAGGGCCGAAACTGATCTGCGGCCCCTGAGCTTGGGCAGAACTGCAGCCCACCTGGTAGATATCGAGTCGTCTAACCTGTGATTTCTGATCTCTATTGGAATCTCCGTATGTAGGGCCTCCAGAAATCACGTTGATGGATCCATGCACAACATTTTGTTGATTGGCTTGTTCTTCGCTAGCATTCCCGCTCTCAGTGGAGTCAGGGGTCTGGAACAGCTGTCTGGCCGCAGAAGCGGTTGGTCGAGTTGGGGGCTCGGGCTGGATTGGTGACGGTCTCCCCCGACCTCGACCACCTCCTTGGGAGGCCCCCCTCGGGCTTCTCCGACCGGTACGGCCCCGACCTCTTCCGGCCTGCCAGCAATCCTGAAAATCGTGCGTATGGCTGTTATGGAAGGAACAATAGGGCTGTCACCTGGATGGGAAGCAACCCTGGGCCACTTGCTGAACTATTCCTCTTTCGCCTCCTGGTCGGTGACCCATAGTTCTGGGACTTCTGAGGGGTTCCCCCGGGGGCGCACTTCTTTGATGTTGCTGAGGGTTGTCGGACGCAGGCTTGACCTCTGGCCTCCTGGCAGCTTGCGCTTCTTCGACGTCCACATATTTGCCAGCCTTCCCCAGAAGGCTTTCAAAGTCCTTCGGGGGTTTGCGGATCAGAGATCTGAAGAACTCTCCCTCTTGCAAACCCTGCGCGAAGGCACTGACTAACACCTCGGGCGTGGCGGTGGGAACGTCCAGTGCTACTTGATTAAACCTCCTGATGTAGGCTTTTAAGGACTCCTTGGAGCCCTGCTTCATGGTAAACAGGTTTAAGCTAGTCTTGTGATGTCTCCTACTACTAGCAAAATGTTGCAGGAACAGTTTCTTGAAGCTAGAGAAATCCTTGATCGACCCTTCTGGGAGTCTGTCAAACCATCGCTGAGCCGGCCAGGCAAGAGTGGTCAGGAAGGCCCGACACTTGACACCATCGGGGTATTGATGCAGCATCGAGGCATTCTCGAATTTTTTCAGATGTTCTTCCGGATCAGTAGCTCCTCCGTACTCGGTAACGGACGGGGGTTGACATAAGGGGGGCCTTCCCCTTGTCAGCTTTGGTGTGGCTGGATGTGGCTTCATGGGGGTCTGATTGCCCTGCTCCCTCAGCTGGGCCAAACAGCGCCCGGTGGAAGTGAGGGCTCTCATCCTGTCGAGCCCCTCCTTCGGTGCCCATCCTGGTAGTCGGCTCGGCCGGGCCCGTCTGAGCGGGTCGAGCGGCCGCTACCTGGGCCTCTGCCAGTTTCCTGGCTCTAGCTTCTATTAGCAGATCCAAGTCTTCCTGCGAAAGAGTAACGGTCACCCGATTGGATTCACTCATCTTCGGCTCTCGATCAGGCGAGGTTCGCACAGACGACGCCAAATTTGATCCTGTCGACGAGCGAAGAGCGGTTCTCCCTCGAATGACTCGATCTAAGCAAGCTGACCCGGTCTGCTATAGCTTAGGAGGTCGGACCGAAATAGGGCTCTCAATATGGTGGAATGGTTGCAAAATGGCAGCGATCCCTTCTCTCAAGTTCAAATGGGGTTTATATAGGAGGAAGAAAGGGTCTCCCCATGCGTGAGCTGTCCTGTCTCATTAAGAGAGGATCAATTGACATATCACGATAGTGACAGCCGCATTTAATGCTGTGAAACTGCTGTAGCCGCCTGACACATTGCCTAATGTATCTCCTCTGTCTCTCTGTAATTATTGGCGACTTTGCCAGGCAATGGCCTTGCCAGGCAATGATTATGTCAGGGGGGGATTATCTTCTGAATATCTGATAAGACAGGTTCGTGCGATGGGAGAGGCTCGCCGTTGTCTGGTTGTCTCCATACGCTCGTGAGTATCTGACCTAGGATGACCGGCTTCGAGGATCTTGCCCTCAGATGACTGACCCCGGGAGTTCAGACCTTGACCTCGGGCGACCGACCTCAGGGGTCCCGACCTCGGGTGACCGACTCCGAGGGTCTCGTCCTCGAGGCGACCAACCTCAGGGGTCCCGACCTCGGGGCGACCGACCTTAGGGGTCCCGACCTCGGGGCGACCGACCTCAGGGGTCCCGACCTCGGGTGACCGACCTTGAGACGACCTTTGCCCGGGCCTATTTACTATCGGTTCAGATCAGTAATCGACCCCGACCGAGCTTTCGATCCTTCTAAAAATTATACGTCCGGATCAATTATAATCAGAGTATGGGAAAGATGAACACTAACTTTATCAAATCTTTAAAAAAAAACACACAAAACAACAGAGAAGACATGTTAAATTACCAATCGTGCTTCAATAAAGGTTTTAATCAACTAACTACCTTCGCTGTTACGGACGTTTATTATTGGTACCATCTTTAATTTCTTGGCATCTTTTGCTTGATTTGAAGTCCAAAAAAAAAAAAAAAAGGTTAAGTCATCCCTTATGTGCGTGCACTTGTAGCGAGTCCAAATTTAGAGATCGAATTGTACTAATCTCGATTGATTCGTATATATGCGACAAGTTTTGCTTATGTTTAAATCTTAAGAGTTAGATATATAAATTATCAAATAATAATAATAATGATAAAACATATATTAACTCATATCATAACACAACATTCCAATGTCAAATAATAGCTTATTTTAGATGTAGGCCGCCCCGGGGCTATGGTACAGCGGTAAGGTCTCTAGTAGTTAACCCAAGCATTCGCAGTTCGATCCCCAGCTATGACGCATTTTGCAGGAATTTTTTCTTCAAATAGAGCGCGAACCCTGGGACGCTGGGCTTCTAGACTGGCCACCGCGAGCGCTTCCCGATTTACCCTGGTGACTGGTGGGAAATTTCCGTGGGGTCGGGCCGATCATCCCAGGTTCAATTTTTGTCTGCTGCCTGGTTTATCATTTTTATTTATTTTAGATGTAGGCCTGTACATAAGGTGAGGCCCATGAGACACTCGTCTCAGGCTCATTTTCTAGAAGGGCTAAAAAATTAAATAGATTTAGAATTTTTAATTTGGTGTAGACTTTGTTAAATATTAGATTATAAATTAAATAAACAAATTGAATTATCGTACCCGAAATACAAATATAGAATTGAAATTGGGTTGGGTCTGATCTAAATCTATCGAATAGGTATAAAATAAAGATTACATTGGTTTAAACTATGACTGATTTGAACTTAATTTCGCTAAGGCATGACCGAACTAAGTTCATGGGTTAAATTAGTTCAGTCGATTTAAAATGAATTAGAGTATTTTTGAGAAAATTATTTTTTTCACTTTTTTTCTCTCCTCACGTAGCAACCCACCGCTTCGCGACATTGTCTTCTCCTTTTTAATTTTCCATTTATTTTCTTCCTTCTTCCCTTTGTTCTATTCTTCTTCTTCTAGTTCAATTGAGAGAGATTGAAGTTTACTATCTAATAAAATCTTGTAAAAATCTCAAAAAAGTTTTGAGATATAATGACAAGTCATAAATGGATAAAAATAATCTATATATGAAGTTATCAATATTGTAATAATCTTTAGTAGTAGAAGCAAAAAAAAAAATCTTAGATGTTATAAATTATTTGAAAAATATAGATGATTGTTATTCAAATACTCATATTGCCTATAGAATTTTGTTGGCTATACCAGTTACAATGATATATATAGAAAGGAGCTTTTCCAAGTTGAAATTGATCAAAGCATATTTTCGATAAACCATGTCATAAGAAAAATTAAATAAATTGAAGATGTTGTCTATTGAAAAAAAAATAGTTAAACATCTTGATTATACAAACGACTAGTCAATATATTCAAGATGCTCGACAAACGACTTATCAATTACTTGATCATCTTTCCAACCATAATTTTCACAAAAAAAAATATTGAATCAGGTTCGGGGTGATCAGCCCGACCACACAGAGGTTTTCCACTGATCATCAGGGTAAATCGGGAAGCGCTCGCGGTAGGTGATTTAGAAGCCCAACGTCCCAAAGTTCGCGCCCTATTAGAAAAAAAAATTCTACAAAATACGCCATAGCTAGGAATTGAACCGTAAATATCTGAGATAACGACTAGTCGACCTTGTTAGATATCTTGCATATCTAGTGTGAATGGAAGAGAGGTGGTGGGACTTTAGTCCCACATTGAAACTTTCTAGTGAGTAGAAAGTGAGGAGGAGAATAAAGGGACTCCCATGTGAGTGAGGCTTTAGTCCCACATTGGGAGTTTTAAAGCAAAATGTTTGGTTTATATTTATCACAAGCATGATAGTTGTGAACAAATCTAGGGGCGAGCCTCTTTCTCACGCGTGGGTGCGCAGGGGGTGTAAATCCAGGGGAATCCAGGGCCCGGATTTGTACTGAACCAAGTGAACTCGTGTGCGTGCACGCCCCGCGCACGTCGAATGTCCGACCGGTCGGGGCAAAATTTGTCCAAGCAGATGAACCAGCATTTTGTCAAATTGATTTTTGCTCAAATGTAACTGATGTATTAATTTTGATTAATGTGAGATCAGTAACCCCGAGACGTTTGGATATGGCCGGGTAAATGACAGTAAATGATGATTAATTCATCATTGAATGTTGCGGGGTCTGAACCTATATAAGGAGGTCGTGACCGAAGCAAAACGAAGATAGACGCTACGAAATTCTCCTCCACTTCACCTCATTCCCGACCTCCGCTAATAGTAGTCGAGTACCTCCTCAGTTCGTCTCGAGCAACGAGTGCTCCGTTGTGCCCGTGGTTCGGCTGTTGTATCCTGAGAGACAGAAGTCCATCTGAGCCTCGAAGCATCGCGGAGGTGGACGAATTTGTTTCAAGGAAACTGCGCTGTGCAGGCCTCAGCAAAATCCTGGTCCGTCAGGAGACGTCCGACCACCACTCGGGAATTCCACTCGGCTACTCGGGAATTCCACTCGGCTGCTCGGGAGCTCACTCGGCCACTTGGGAATTTCACTCGGCCACTCGGAGCTCACTCGGCCACTCGGGAAAACTACTCGGGTCGGGAGATTCCACTCGGGAGCTCATTCGACCACTCAAGAATTTCGCTCGGGAGTTCACTCGGCCGCTCGGGAACCTCACTCGGGATCTTCACTCAGGAGCTCGGGAAACTCACTCGGAAGCTTCACTCGGGAGCTCAGAAGACTGTTGCTTGGGAAAAAACCAATCAGAGTCACTCAACAGAGATAAGTTGAAATTAGTTTCTGTAATTTCAATTTATTGTAAATTCTCCAAATATCCTGCTACAGACCTATCGCTGTACCATAGCCCCAGGGGCATTAACCTACCAGCTATAATTTTCAAGCCCCCATTGGGTGTGATACAATGAGGGTTACGAGGAGAACTGAATTTTAATAGAGACAAATATTCTGAAATTCGATCTCTAAATTACATAAATTGTAATTCAGATTCATTTGATAGACTATCTATTTCAAAAATTAGAGTAAAACCTAGATATCTGAATTATAAAAAAAAACTCGAATTCATAATTTATAATTAAAATTTTATGGATCAACATCTAAGTAAACTCAAAATCATAGTTTAGAAAGTAAAAATATCCTTTTAGGGCACCTGCAACGGTGCATTAATCGAGCATTATAATGCCCGATTAACGCAGTACCGTCTACGTTAAAGGAGTTGTGGCGAGTGCGCTGACGTGATTAACACGTTCAAATGTTTAAACGCGTTCAGTCGCGTGTGACATAACATTCTCAATCGATTGGGAGAGTCCCCAATCGATTAGGGGGCCCGTAATCGATTACGGGTCTCCCCAATCGATTGGGGCAACCCCCCAATCGATTGGGGGCTACTCAAAACAACCCCCAATCGATTGGAAGGAATCTCGTGGAACAATAGGGAATAGTGACTTTAATCGATTGGGGTTGTTGTAATCGATTAAAAATGACACAACGGTCACCCAAACGCCTATAAACGACTAGTAAACAGTCACAAACGACTATTTTAATTAAAATAAATAAATTTTTATCTATAAATACTCATCAACTTTCATTTCAATCTTCAAACACATCCCTTCCAATCACTCTCATTCCAATCTTCAAAAACCTTCTTCCCTCCTAAAAATCTCCTCTCTTGTATTTTCTTCCGAAATGGATGAAAATAATCGTGGTTTTTAGAAATTTTTTAGAAAATATTTCTTCCCAAAATTTTTAAACTTCACCAAATTATCCATATTTTCCATATCCACCAAATTACTCACATAATCCATACCCACCAAATAACTCATATGGTTCATATCCACCTAATTATCCATATAATTCATATCCACAAAATTATCCATCCAATCTACCTACAACTGGCATGTCTTTTACATCTCCGACGGAAAGTGATCCATTTACTCCGACTTTTGTTCAAGAGACTCAAGTGTCCGACCGTGAATCTCCAATTGAAGTTGTTAATTTAGAGAAGGCGGATTCTAGTGCTGCGAGCAGAAGAAAACGATCAGCATGGAGTAACTCTGAAGATGAAATTTTGGCCAGATCATTTGTCACTATCAGCGACGATCCAATCATCGGCAATGATCAGAAAATGGATGCTTTCTGGGGTCATGTTGCTAGCTACTACAATGAGAATCGTCCTCAAGATACACCCAACAGAAATGCAAGTATAATACGATCGCACTAGCACAATACCATACAAAAAAGGTATATCACTTCGACACAAATTACAATAGTGCTTATAGTGCATATCGTAGCGACCACAGTGATGAGAATATATTACGGTTTGCGTATGAAAAATATCGTGAAGAAAATAATGACGTTGCATTTAATCTTGAGCATGCAAGGAGGATGTGTAGTAAAAGATCGTTTAATGTTTACTCTACAGTCTGTTGATCACATTGTTAACACAAAGAAGGCAAGAACCTTAGAGTCGATCGGGAGCAAACAACACGTCATCTAGCCAAGATGCTAGTCTACATGTAGACCTAAATGAAAAAAAAACTCATCCAATGGGTCAGAAGGCAACAAAAAGAAAAGGAAAAAGCAAAATGAAATCAGACATTGAAGGTATGACAACAAATTTGGATAATATGTTTGCAAAATTTTTTGAGTATACAAGCATCAAAAAGACTGAAGTTGGAATGAAACAAAAACAACTCGAAGTTGAAGAGATGAAAGCAAAGGATGCCTTAGCTAATGTTCAATTGAAGGAATATGCAATTCTTTCGAAAGACACCTCGCAAATGATACAAGAGCAATTTATCATCCATCAATATTTATATTAAGAGATTAAGAAGAGATGGAATATATAATTTTCATTTATTGTAATTTTCATTTATTGTACTTTTCAATTAATATAATTTTTGAACATTCTACTTTTTAATTAATGTAATTTTCGAATATTATTGTTCTCTTTTATTTTAAATTTATAATAATAATTTAAATTTCAATTAATGATAAATATATTTAAAATTATTATTATTATTTATTTTAAATAATAATTATTTAAATTGGTAAATAAAGTTGTAAATAAAAAAATATGTATGTAAGAGAATGAATATATGGGAGAATGAATACGTGAGAGAATGTATATGTGAGAGAATGTATATGTGGCATGTGGACCCCATAAATAATGAGGGTTGAATGCTAAACGAATGTGAGAGAACGAAGATGTTAATGTTAATGTATATGTGGCATGTGGGTCCCATAATTTTTGATGAGATGGTAGGTGTTATAACGTTAAAGATGTTAAACGGTTGCGGATGCCTTTATAAATCTTAAAGTACAATGAGGGTTTTAACTATTAAAAGAATACTTAATGAATCATTAAGATCATCACTAAAGATTCTTCAAATAAAATAAATTATCTCATTTAATGGCCACGAAATGACTATATTTAATTCATTAAAAAAAGTCTCCTTGTTCTCTTCTTCCACCGGTTCAAATATACCGCGGGCGTAGAGTTAAATCGTCCTTTTTACGCTGCAATGACGCGTAACTTAACTAAATCCTTGTTTTTTTCTGATGGATTGGGATAAGTATACTTTACCGAAGGTACATGTGAAACTATCAACCTAGTCTTCTCTTCGCCGGACTCCGGACGGAGATAAATCGCAGACGACGAAGACGAAGAAATCGAGAGCGAGAAGGCCAAGATCTGCATTTGGGCATGAAGTGATCAAATCTGTGGATCCTGTTCTTTCATCTCGGTGGTGGGCTGGATTTGTTGGCTAATTTTGGGAGTTTTAGGGGGATTTTTGAAGGAGCGGGATGGTTGGGCCGAAGGTGCACAGCAGTGGAGGCGGATGGCTTATAGACTACGGAGGGATCGGCGAGGACGTCCGTGAGCCTGGTTTCCTCTGGGGTGCTCGGATCATCGATGATCCCTCTGCTTCGAGGTGATTTTTTTTTTTTTGTGTGCACCAGTTTGTTCTCTTTCTGTTCTTTAGTTAATTTTTTTAGCTCGTAGCTTGAGTATGCTGGATTGTACTTACGTTTGTTCGATTTGTTCCCCACTATGTTTGTTCGATTTGTTCCCCACTACGTTGACCCATTCGTTCCCTGACTTTACCCTTGCCCTGCCCTGTTCGCTCAGCCTGATCATCATATTGATTATTTAAAAGTAAGAACGTTTGCATTACTATTTTTAAGATAATCAGAATCTAAAGCAAATATAGACAGATTCAATACATTGATTTACAAGAATAATAGATTAATATCATTCAAAACCACACGCGAACTCTTCAAGACCAACCAAACCACTTTTTTATATATCTTCAAACAATCACTTTTAATAGTGTTCCTTAAAAGCATTTTAAAACATATATTGAGACAGTTAGGATTGTGTCTAAATTTTTCATGTTCCACCAGATTTCCAAAAGATACTCATGTATTATGATCATTCTTGTAAGTGCATCTCTGTAGGTCTCTTGGCTAAAATTAAAAGAAAGTAGCTAAGACTTATTGTTTATGAGGTTTTACCCTACCCCGTTGATAAGCTGGGTGAGTCGTTGAGGGTTCAGGTAAGAGCAGATTTTTTTGCTTCCTAGGTATAATTGCATCAGATTTAGATCAATTATATTGTATCAAAACATAGTGAATATCAGGTTCTTACAGTTACAGAGAGATGGAGACTGCAATATTTGATGAACTTGTCACCTTGACCTCGCTTGACTTCTAGGGTTTAATTTATTAATTAAATTATCTTCAGAAGAAGCAGGAAATGCATTGATATGAAAGGCCACTTCATTTGATTTCTCTTTCTCTGTGATTAATTTGCACTTAATTCTTGCACGCGTATATCTCAAATTGGCGAACATTTCTAATATAGCTTTTAATGTTCAGTTCAATGATTGATTTTGATGCCGTGATTGAGGAGGACAAAAGCTCAAACACTGGCTCCCTTAAGAAACGGTACGAGTTGATTTCTGTGTCTATGTTATATGCATAGGAGCACATTAGTGTTTCACCTGCATCCAAACTCCAGACAAAAATCTTTGGAATGATGTTAAATGTTTTTGTGATGTCTCCTATAAAGTTGCTTAAAAAAAAGTCAAAATATCAATTTATACTATTTATTGCCCAACTTCTCTTGCGCTTTCTGTGAACTAATCTTCAGTGTGGTCAACATACATGGAAAGAATATGAAAACCTATGTATGCATCTTCAGTTATTTCCTTTTTTCCATTTAGTTCTTCCGCGCCTATCATATTTAATACACACAATAGTGTAATAAATAAAACATGTGATTGATATGAAATGTAACAATTGAAAAGAAAACCTAATTTCTATTGATGTAGTAATCTTTTGTTTCTATGTAACAAGAACACAAATTACCATGCTTCTTCGCTTCTACTACAACACACTCTGATCAAAAGGCTCCTCCTATTGTCGTTCTACAGAAACCATAAGGAGTCATGTGCTGCACCAGGATCCAAAGCTCGCCGTGAGAAAATACGAAGAGATAAACTTAATGATAGGCATGTATAAGAAACACCTAAAAACATCTATGAATGTGATTATTCATATGTTGGAAACCCACCTCTGACCAATGATGCATCTGCTCAGGTTCACAGAGTTGTGCTCTATCATGGATCCTGGAAAGCCTCCTAAAACAGATAAATTTGTCATTTTGAGTGATGCTGCTCATCTTATAAAACAATTACGTCGCGAAGCAAAGAGGCTTAAGGAGTCAAATGAAGCACTCCAGAATTCTATAAAAAGTGATAAGGTGAGAAATGAATTGATACACTAATCTCCTGTTACAGAAATTTTGTTCTAGCTCAAATGAGTAAAAGCCAACAAAAGTTATTATTGTGTTTCACTTAGTTGTAATATGACTATAATCATCACCTTTGTTGGGATGATGATCCAAAATCACCATGAATTAAGTTTTCATCATTTAGGAGTCCTTGAAGAAATAACAGATGGCCTTATGGTGTCAAAAGTTGATCGATCGCATGGGTTATATGATAGAACCCATTTCTCATATGTTAAGTGAGTGTATATGCAGAAATATGTTTCTCGTATGTAGGGATGAATGAGGAAACAACCCTCCCTAAGATGTCTAGAAGATTATCTTAGTGTTTCTTTTGAATAGAGCATTCTCGTTTTGCAAGAGCTCTTAAAGAGAGAATGAAGAGTGGAGGCTACTCTCGACGTCTCCTTGTAGTTCTGGAAGGAGTTGTGGTATTTGCTTGCTTCCCGTCCTTTTGGTTCCAATGTTGTTGAGTTGGATGTTTTGATATTAAGGTTTCTTTCAAGTATTGTTTTTGGGGCAGTTTTGCCTCTAACCTGTACTATTCTGAATTGTTGAGTAGTTGATTCTTTTTCTCCTCCCATGAATGTAACCATACATTGTGGCGAACCACATGGATCTTATTGCCTTCTCAATTTATATAAGGCCTTGGATTTCTTTCCATGATTTTTGGCTTGAGAAAGGGTTGGTATCGAAGAATTCAAGATTTTCTACATTCTAGGTGCTTGTGAATCATAAGGTGTTTGTGGAATTTATCTAGGTGTCATCTGCCATGAGCATGCTTCAATCAATTAAATGAAAATTCACCAGATCGCTTGGTCTGCATGCTGTGCAGGACGAGAAATTGGAACTTCGGAATGAAAAAATGAGGCTGAAGTCTGAGAAGGAGAGAATCGAACAGATGCTTAAAGGCAGAAGCACCACAACCCAGATCTTCACTCAACCGGCTGCCACGACACTTCAACCAGCTTCACCCACAGCTTTCAGCAAAACAATCCCATACCCAAACCACATACCGACCGGAATGTGGCAATGGATACCTCCTGCTGCCATGGATACTTCTCTAGATCATGTGCTAAGGCCACCTGCTGCATAGTCATTTCCTCCAATATTGTTGCATTCTCTATTTTTCTCTCATCGCTTGTGTCATTCGATAGCATCTAGTTGTTTAAAGCTGTTATAAATTACCTGTTCTGCAAGAATTTTGATTGTGACCTTGTTATGTTGTAGCAAAGGATGTTTATCAAGGTTGAAAATTCCAGCCTTGTTTTTTTTAAAATTTAAGCTAACATGCCATCATTTTGTTCCACCATTATAAGTCAATATATGTATGTGTGATTTTGACTATGCTATGAGTATGATCCGTTAATCAGCAAGATTTCAGAATATATTTTAGCTATTTAATTTCTCACAGTTGTAGGAAGTTGGACATCTCCATTCCAAGATGTTTGGGGTAGTTGGTTAGTTTCCTAGAGAATTTTCTTAATTATAAAAATATTGATAGGTTATCAGAAGAAATAATATCCTATCAATATTTTTTCTATCTAAAATACTTTTCTAATTGAAATAATTTTACCTTGGAACTGATGAGGATCAAATCAACTTTTATCCTGAAATTGTAAGATGATATATATGAATATATGAGTTAGAAAATTATAAATAAGATACAATTTTTAATTAAAAAAAAGTACTCTTTTTAATGATACTAGCAATTACGTGTAACTCGTAATATAATATATAAATACGTATAAATTTTAACTCATTATAATTTATTTAATTAAAGTTTGAAATTTTAATTATGAAAATTTTAAAATATAATTTCAAATTAAAATTTGAAATTATTTTTTTAAATTAATTTTGATTAAAATTATTTTTTTTAATTTATAATTATAAATTTATTTTTTAAATTTTCAAAATTCACAGATACGAAGTTTAAATTATTAATAATCTTTGCAATTCTTTTCGATTTGAAAAGAATAATTTAATTTTCGACTTCGACTCGTAAAGATTTAAATTCTTAATTAGAGAGTATGATAAATAAAAAAATATTCTTTTTAAATTTCAATCCATAACAAATTATGATAAACATTTCAAATATTTAATTATTTTGAGCAAAAGTCAAAAACGCGTTTCACAAATACTAAATCATAAAAAGAATCTATAAAAAACAGTGTCCCATCGTAATCTTACGAATCCATGAATTATTACAACACTTAACAATTATTTTGTAGTTGTTATAACGGTAAATTACAGAAAATTTTTCAATGCCCATTTAATTTTTATATGTACTATTCATTTGAGATTTTCTTTGCATTCACTCTCTAATTGATTGAGTATAAAAGAGTGAAAATTAAGTATATATCAGTGAAAATTGAGTACAAAAGAGTGAAACTTGAGTATAAAAGAGTGAAAATTGAGTACACAATTTCTTGATATGGTGGATGCAACCTTAGATACTCAAATTTCTAACTTTTATACTCAACTTTGTTTAAATAATACTTACCAAACTGTCTTGTCAATCCCATCATGGACTGCATATAAATAAAAATTTAAGTGAGGATTGCATGCAAAGATGAATTTGAAGATGGAGAGTTTATAAAAATATTCACTTGTTATAATTTAAATAAATGCAATATTTTATTGTAATTAAAATTATTATATATAAATAAAAGAGACACCAACGCTTCATGTCTCAAACTTTATATTAAATTTACGATTCTAATATTAAATTTTTAAAAGGCTTTTACAATTCTAAAATTGGATATTTATTTTTTTTATTTAAATT
The DNA here is from genome assembly GCA_024364735.1 of Boesenbergia rotunda. NCBI lineage: Eukaryota > Viridiplantae > Streptophyta > Magnoliopsida > Zingiberales > Zingiberaceae > Boesenbergia > Boesenbergia rotunda. The sequence goes on from JAGFNQ010000757.1 coordinate 412,833, forward strand.
TTAAAAATAATATTTTAATACACGGTTCAATTTTTTTAAATTATGATTAAACATTATAACTAAATTGAAAAGTGAGATTTTCGATTTTTTTTTTAATTTTTTCAATTTTAACATTATAATCGAATTGAGAAGGTGAATTCTAAGTATTTTCGATTTTTTATTTTTTTTAAATATAAATACTATAGCTCAGTTGGAAAGGGCAATCCTAAACTTAAATAAAAACAAATGTTAACTTTAGGATAAAAAAGTATTTTTAAAACTTTGGTATTTGTCAATTTAGGGGGCGCTTAGTATATATTCGGGAATGAGAATAAGAATAGATTTGATTGAGGGGTTAATGGGAATAAAATGATTGTTGGATTGTTAGTGCTTGGTATAGAATATAGATATTGGAATGAGTATTATTCCCATTAGGGGCTGCTTGATTTAGCTTAGATTAGGGAATGAATATCAACTAAAATTTTTATTTTATCTTTATTAGTAAAAATATAAAAATAATTACATACTCATGAACAAAACTATTTTTTTTAAAATACATAATATAATGAATATTTTTGGTGATAATTATATTGGATTCAATGATATTTTAATTCAATACTTATGTATTCTAGATTGATCGAAAGAACGACCTCTTACCAATCTTTTTCCTTGGTGTGGCCGAAACTCCAGATTGTATTAAACAATCAATCTGATTCACCAACGTAGTTGAAGCACTAAAGCACTAATCTGTTCACAAAAATTATAGCAGCTGACATAAAGTCACAACATCCTTATTTGAACACAGAGTTAAGTTGCAAATTTTCGTTCAAATATAAGCACAAGGATAAGAAAGCATCAAAAGTAATTCAAACTGCAAAAGTGACAATTCAAACTGCAAAAGTGACATTGTTTGTTTCACATTCAATTCACCAGTATGAAAGCACAAAAGGAGGAACAAAAGGATTATCACAAAGTCCAAGTATGAAAGCACAAAAACTGAACAATCTTTAAGTACGAAAGTGACAATCTCCAAGTGCGAACATATCCATTTCAAAATTCTTCAAGTACGAAAGCGACAACCTCCAAGTGCGAACATGTTCATTTCAAAATTCAACATCATCACAAGGAAGCAATTATAAGCAACTAAGCATGAAATTTTGACTTCAGAAGGATCCACCACGTAGATAAATATTGAATTGACGACTCACTGTCTCCCGACTTCGTCCAAAAAGAAAACTCATTGTTCTGTTTTTTTATGATGTGCCAACACGTAGATAAATAATGACACAATCTCATTAATGCTTGAATTTTTTGTGACTTTTAATCCCCAACATCTCGTACCATATCACATAATATCGTAAATGTTCTCCTATCCATTCGGAGTTCACCAACACATATCTCATCACTTTCTTTTGTAAGGCTAAACATCCATTTCATATGAGCAATCCGTTTGTCTTCTCTACTTTTTATTTGACGAATCTCACTTCAATGATAGGCAAGTATTGCAAGTTGGTATAGAACGACAACCAAACAAACAAGGAGCATTCCATATATATTCCATAAAGTGCACATTCAATCTACGTCTTCTATTGTTAAAAGGAGGTCGTGCCATATTTATCTACACCGCATAACGAAAGAGGTTACCAATAATAAATAAAAATCAAAATCATATAAGTTGAGCCGGACTACAAAATTTGTTAACAACCAAACAAAATTTGTTACCAATATTCTAAGATCATGCTACAAAATTTGTTAACAACTCCACCTATATCACATCCAAAAGAAAACCAAATGACATCTATCAATTATCAAATTGTATTTTTCTCATAGGATCTGCAGTAATGATTCCTCAAAAACATTACTATATAACCCATCCTAGAACACATTAAAACCTTCAGGTAGTTGAAAAACAGATTACCATGCTAAATTTCATCCAGTTGAAAAACTAATCGAACATCCAATCCTAAAGATTCTAACCAGATCAAATACTAAACATGGATCTCATAGAAAATAGAGAAAAAAACTCTACCTAACCAAGAGAAAAAACCTAAATCAAAAGGGACGCTCACCTTTGTGATGCGCCGGAAGGGATCACCTCTACAGGGAAGGAGGGTTGGCGATGCTCAAACCAAGAGAGGAAAGCCGCGTGTGACGAGGGAAAGAGAAAGGTTGGGCGTCGGGCGATGAGGAGAGAAGAGGACAATCGGCGAGGGAGAGGGAGTTGGCGTCTGGCTCGCTCGCATGAGGACGGACACCGCAGGAGGACTTTGGCGTCGGCGGAAACTTGTGAAGGAGAAGAGAAACTCTAGATTGAAATACTTAATTTTTATTAAAATAATTTTAATTTTATCAAAATTATTTTAAATTTTTTATAATATTTATTTAATAGCTGCTGCAACACCATATTACATAATTTTAGCAACTACCTAGTATTGTAGCAACTAATTCTAACTGTTATAAAATTTTTAATATGATTTTAAAAAAATCTACCTAGCATTGTAGCAACTAATTATTAACTGTTATAAAATTTTAAAATGATTTTTAAAAAGTTAAAATACTTTTAATGAAGTTTAAATATTTTTTACTAGTAAAGAATATTTTATATTTTGATATAATGTTCCATAAATAATACGTTTTTTTTAAAATAAGATTTGAGTATGGTTTGATTTACCGAAGCCGATCAAACATATTTAATATTATTTATATGATTACATTGAATAAAAATATTTCTGTGAAATTTATTTATTTTTATTTCTACAATTTGTTTTGTAATATTTTATTCTTGAACGAGCGTGATTGGTCCATTAAGAACACCTGATAAATTTCTTTAATCATTGGGACAACGAACACTTGTTCTCCTTCTTGTCGAGTCCGCGATCGCTCGATTCGGCGCCGCTGGAAGAGAAGAGAGAGAGAGCAGGCGATTGTCATGGCGGAGAATTCTGCGTCCGCTTCGCCTAGCAAGGTCCCGGCTAGCGGCGGCGACGCCGCAATCGCGTCGGCCAACTCCAACCCTAACATGCCGTCCCCGCAGATTCCCCCTTCGCCGTCCATGGGAGTCGGCGACCTATCCCAGATCAACTCCCCCCAATTGTCCCAGTCCCATGCTCTCAGCCCCGCCGCTGCCCTAGACTACGCCTCCAAGCAGCAGAGCATCCAATCACAGCAACAGCAGCCGTCGCCGTCGACACAGCAACCCCAGTGTCAGCCGCAGATCCAGAGCCAGCAGCAGCAGCAGCAACAACAACAACAACAACACAAGCAGCAAGCTCAGCAGCCAAATATGAACTATCAGATGCAGCAGAGCCTCCAGCGGTCCGGATCGATGCCGCGGCTGAGCCAGATCCAGCAGCAGCTCGGAGCCTCTGCGGTCGCTGGCGCGATGCGACATCATGCAGGGATGTACGGTGGGCAGATGAATCTTGGTGGCGCCCAGATCCAGCAGCAGCAGCTGGCTGCCGCCGCTGCTTCTGGAGGGATGGGTCGATCAGGGATTATTACACAAGCGGCTCAGCTACCGATGCTACCTGGGCAGACTACTCAGCATTTCAATCTGCAGTCTCAGATGCTCACTCAGGTTATGCAACAACTCTTTCTTTGTTTCACATTCCTGTTTTCTTGGGAAACAATTGAAGTTTCAGTTTCCGAAGGAAAGACAACCCTAATTCATAAGTCCTAGATTATTTTCTCCTTATTCATTCTTTTACTGCTCCATAAAGATAAGGAAACCTTGCATCATCTTGCTCTGTCTAATATCATATCATTATTTTTTTTTATAAAGCTAAAATCAACAGTTATTTTGGTGAATTACCAGAGGCAACATAGGACACTATTGGCTGTTACATTAGAACTTGAACTGTCAGTTTTGATCTGTTTTGAAGCACTTCTGTTCAGCTTATTGCTCTGCCCCATGACTCCCACCAAAATTCCTTGTCATTGCAATTGTGTTTCAGGGTACAAATTAACTTTAGACACAGTTGCTCTAGTATTTAGCTTTACTTTAATTCCTCCAAATAGAAATTAGCCATCATGCCTTGCAACATCTTACCTGCCAATCTCCTCGTTTACCTGTCAATCTAGCATTTTTGTATTCACAAGCTTATGATTCCCAAACACTATCGAAAATTGACAATGAAATAGGTAGTGGCTAAAGTCATGTGAGACTTATGTGGAAAATATTTGTTTTTTGTTAAAAATATAATTGTCTAAGTTGGTCCTTTCCTAACAGCTCAAGCTTTGAGATAAGTGGTCAACTTATGGGTGCCATAAGCCTTTTGTTTAAATCTTGTAAGTGTCATTAATATCATGTGTTAGGCTTGAGTTAGTTGGATCCCCAACGAACCTAGAGCCCTTTGACATATGAAAGCCTCTCCAAACAAAATATACGTTCATTTTGTTAAAAAAAAATACATCTACGATTGGGCCTTCAAATATAAAATTGCTCTAATATTGTAGAATTCAAAAGCAAAGCATGCCTTAGGTTACAGTGGATCAAAGAAGGTCTTGTTTCTTGTTCCTCATTCTAACATTTTACTTGTAAAACTTAGTAGATTGTAAATATAAATTATTTATGAAGTATAGTGTCTACAAGTGACTAAAACTAAAACTTAAATCGTTGCAAGGATTAGATGATTGAATTAATCAACAAATATAAATAGAAAATAATCATATATTAGCAATCTAATTGATTATTTAGCAAATAATTAAGTTTAATAAAAAATTAATAGTCATTATTAATAATTCAATTAATAATTATTGAAATTTGTACCCACACAACACCGTATGGTACCAAAATTATATTGTCTCAGTGAGAGATCAAACTCGGACACAACTCAAGATTTGAAACCTTGCATAAGATATAAATCAATGATAATTAGCAATGTATAACAGATGATATATATAATCAATATGCACATGATTAATATTTAAAGTGTTTACACTTGCAAAGCAAATGTTCAAATTAACACATTGTTTATTTGGATTTTTAGTGAATTTGGTCCAGTCTAACAGTTCAAATGAACCAATTAGGTATTTTTTATAACTGCTTATTCATGCTTACAACTCAAGGAAACCACATATCCAATATGCTATGCTGTTTCCTTCCAAATTTGCATAGGCTGTAGTATATGCAGCTGCTTGAGCGTGATTTTATTTAAAACCTTGAATAAAATTTTCCTACTGAAAAATGTAAAATTAGTTTATCTCATAGTCCATGTTTTAAGATAATTGAATTAAATATGTGGAACTGTATTTTAGACGAGAATTTGCGTTTCTTGTTTCATTATGATAAGAACTTGAACTATGGAATTTTTATTATGTGGCAAATAGGAATCTTTGGGAGTTCAATCGAATATTTGAACTAAACTTGAACTTCCTGGTTCTTGCTTTTAGTTTAGTTCACTTTCTGGTTATTCCTTTTAACTCATTTTTCCCTTTTTATTTTCTATTAATAGCCAAGGCAGAAAAGCTTACTTCAAGCTGGTCAGTTCAATCCAGGAAATACTTCTGCCCAAGCCTTGCAAGGAATGCAGAATATGGGTATGATCAGTAACCTTAACATGAACCCACAACTAAGAGCATATGGCCAACGCATTGTGCATGGGCAGATGAGACAGCAACAACTACAGCAACAAATAGCCCTTACATCACCTCAGGTTTGCATCTATATATTCTTTGCTCTCACATTTTTCGTGTAGCATCTATTTTAGTAAAGGAATCATGTAAGATGTGTATTCTGCCTTATTTTATGGGCTCCTTTGCTGATTAGAGAAATGCCTCCAAACCTAGATGCTTAATATCAAATCCGGAAATCCGAATGCCACCTTAATATCAAATCCGGAAGGATAGAGGCTGGATTTGAAATGCTACAATGACATGAATAAACACAGTATTTTGATGTAATCATTGAGCATTTTATGAATTGCTCATTATTGGTATTGGTATGCATGATAAGAATTCATCCTATTGTCGAGAAGCATTCTAGTCAAATATCAAGAAGGAATTAATTATAAGATAATATTGATCCTTGACACATTAATTATGGGACAGCATATTAGGTTTATGTGTAATGATGATGTCATGGTAAATAATTTCATCCTTTGAATTATCTTTTCTCTACCTTTTTGTCTCATGCTGTGCTGGATTACATTTATCACAAAAGGAGGTAGCTAGTACAAATACGATTATTGAAATGTATCGAAAAGATAATATAATACCATTTTCTTTTTTACATTGTTGCATATATCTTATTATGAATTTCTTGTTGCCATCACTTCTATTCCTTTTCATGAAGCCTAGCAGAACAATTAAAATTGTCCAAATTCAGCCAATTCCCATAGACTTCAATCCCTCTATCAATTTCAGTTAAATTTTGCTATTAGGCTAATTGGTGAAACCAGTACTTTTCCTGGATGATATGGTTAACAAGCAATCATTTGATCATAGAATATGATTTGCTACTCGACTACAAGTAGCTGGATATTGTATTCTTCTTTCTCGTTGTTTGTTTTAGATAATTTTGTTAAGACAATTTTATTTCTTTCATCCTTCTGTGATGCTTACGCTGCAACTTTCTTGTCCCAATAATTTCCTACTACCAATAATTATTTCTATTTTTAGATGCTACTTTTTTTTTTGGTATAATTCAGCAACAACAACAACAAAAAACTGCAGCATCTTTGATTAATGTCTACTCTTTTGTTACTTTTATCCATATACCATTTTAGTAACATCATGATTGTTCTGTTAGTTTATTTTTCACAAGATACTGGCAATTGTTTTGTGTTCTCATGCTATGAGAAACTGTGTAACACTTGAGTTATCTAGCAGAAGTTGCCTGGTCAAAGCTTACCTAGGACACCTTCAGCTGCTGCACTCAACTCCCAGGTGTCTGGTTTGACGCAAAATGGACAATCAACAATGGTTCAAACAACTCTTTCTCAGCAGCAGCAGCAGTGGTTGAAACATCTACAACCATCATTGCCTTCACCAGTTTCTCCTTCGTATCATCTTCAGCAACAAAGGCAGCAGCAATCATTCTTGCCACAACAACTAGCTTCATCACAGCACCACCAGAAGCCCATGACCCTGACACAACAACAGATCTCTCAACTGATGCAACAGCAACCACAGCCGCAGCTAGGAGGTCAGCAACAGCATTTGCTACAGCAGCAGCAACTTCAACAAATTCAACAGTTACAGCAACAACAGCAATTGCAATCTCCAAGACTTGCTGGGCCTGCAGTCCAAAATCCTTTATCTTTGATCGGATCACAAGAAGAGGCACCTGCTTCTGGAGTGACAGGTGGAAATTCTAGTCAAGGAACAGAAGCAACTAATCAACTTCTTGGAAAGCGAAAGATACATGATCTAGTTATGCAGGTACACAGTTTCCCAATCTCTATCTCGCTAGGCTTATTATTTTGGTTTTATCCTTTGCTTTGAAAATCTGTATTTAAAGCCTTATGTTTATGGATTTAAGATCTACAAATATGGTTACCAACGTTTAAAGTAATGTTTGAGGCTGGTGTCCTGTCCCTAACCAAAATGCACAATTTCAATGCATGCAGTGCTGACACTTGGCACGCTTCAGTATGCAACTGATCATGCTAAGATTAGTTCAGATGAGATTTATTCATTTAATTCTCTTCCACTTATTTTATTTGCTTTTAAAAATGAGTTTAGAATAATTAGATAATTAATTAAAGTAAAATTTTAATGCACCATATTGTGCTGCATTTTACACTCATTCGACACACTTCAATATATCAAATGAGTGTACATTTGTTGTCATATTTTAATCCACCATATTGTGTTTGTTGAATTTTATGTTGAGGATTAATGATGTGGATCGAAGTGCTAGGGGGAGGGTGAATTTGAAACTCTTTTTTTTCTTTCTACTGTACTCATGCAAGGGCAAATAATTAGTGAGTGGTTCTTTTCGTACTTGTGTATTTGTTCAAGTTAGAGAAAGCAGAGTGGAATAATATTGACTGTAACAAATTTAAAGTAACACAACACTAACAAAGATATTTACATAGTTTGGACCCCAGGTCTTTCTCCATGACTTAACGATTTGTTAAGTGTATCTTACTCAAGATTCCACCAATGGGAAACTCTTTTAACATAGCAGAGAAATCTCATAAAGAAAGTATCTTCTTTACAATAATACAATAGTGAAATAGAAAGAAGATATCATATGAAGCCTTAGAATAATCACTTAGGTTATATTTGTTATGTAGGTGTTGAGTATTCGAGGTCCTCTTCTCTTTATTTATAGTAACAAGGGAGCATTTAAATAGAGGATAAGACAACTAATTTGGATAACTTCTAGCCGATTTGTGTTGACTCAACTAGAATCCCAATAAGAAAATCTTATTGGCTAACGACTAATACTAATTTTCAGTTAACTCATACTACATCCAATCCATTTAAATCTTTTTGAGTTGACTCAACTACCTCTGGTCTCAACTCAACTCAATAAAAATGCAAGTTTGTATGTCAATGGATGCCATCTATAGTCGACTCAACAAGGTTTCAATCCACCCAAATTTAAATTAGTCAACTTAAATTATTCTAGTCTTCTTGATGGGTTGCTTCAGCAAACTATCCCTCCAACGAACTTTTGAGTTGATTGAATTTAGATTTTAGCCGACTCAATTGCAATAAGAATTGACTTTATTTGATCCAAATTGCTCGAGGATCCTGAGAGCTTGCCTTCTGCCTTGTAAGCTATTCAAAGCTCTGGATCTAGCTTGGATATAAACTATGACCACCAAGACAACGGAACCAAAAAAATGAACTCATAGATTACAATTCACACAATCTCTCACAACTTACTTTGTTTATGTTTTCACTTTGTCACATCTTTATGTTGCCCAAAAACACACCTCTTGCCAGGATCTTAGTCCTTCGGATGCACTAGCCCGTAGCTTGTTTCACATGCCACCCTTTGCTAGGTCATCTAAGTCCTTCACTTCTCGCTGTAGCCATTAAAATTGTTGAACGTCTCCATGCTCATTTTCTTACAATCTCTTGGACATACCATACCATCCTTTGTTGAAGTCTAGTGGAGCTTTGAGCCTTTGTGCCAGACCAACTTAGTCGCACCAAGCCAACAAATCGTCAAGTTACAAACTTTGCGAGATTAGTGTGTATCTTGCCAAATCCCTGCAACGAATCAATGGATGCCATCCATAGTCGACTCAGCAACGTTTCAATCCGCCCAAACCTAAATTAGTCAACTTAAATTATTCTAGTCTTCTTGATGGGTTGCTTCGGCAAACTTATCCCTCCAACGAACTTTTGAGTTGATTGAATATAGATTTTAGCCGACTCAGTTGCAATAAGAATTGACTTTAGTTGATCCAAATTGCTTGAGGATCCTGAGAGCTTGCCTTACGCCTTGTAAGCCATTCAAAGTTCTGGATCTAGCTTGGATATAGATTATGACCACCAAGACAAGTGAACCAAAAAAATGAACTCATAGATTACAATTCACACAATCTCTCACAACCTAGTTTATATTTTCACTTTGTCACATCTTTATGTTGCCCAAAAGCACACCTCTTGTCTAGATCTTAGTCCTTCGGATGCACTAGCCCTTAGCTTGTTTCACATGCCACCCTTTGCTAGGTCATCTAAGTCGTTCACTTCTTGCTGTAGCCATCAAAATTGTTGAACGACTCCATGCTCATGCTCATTTTCTTACAATCTCTTGGACATCCCATACCATCCTTTGTTGAAGTCTAGTGGAGCTTTGAGCCTTTGTGCCAAACCAACTTAGTCGCATCAAGCCAACAAATCGTCAAGTTACAAACTTTGCGAGATTAGTATGTATCTTGCCAAATCCCTGCAAACCCATGCACACATTAGTAACAAAGGAAAACCTAAGTTAAACCATTTGCTGAAAATATCAAAATATAAAATTCGAGCACAACCACTTGGGGCATTCTAAATTTGTTGACATTGCAGGTAGATCCTCATGGTAAACTGGATTCTGAAGTTGAGGACCTCCTCTTGCAAATAGCTGATGACTTCATTGACTCGGTAGGTAACATGCAAGGTTCTTGTTTTGTTAAAGTTTCCCAACACTTGATGGCAGCATGATGATGTGATGAATTCTGTATAGGGTGTAGCTTCGTTCTTATACTTTAACTTGTCTATGCTAAAAGGTGAGATTGGTTTAGATGCTTTTATTTGATGAGCTAATGGATGCTTGTGTGTGTGTGTGTATTTTGATTTTATGAAAACTAAAACATGTGCGGTTCGGGACTCCAATTAACACCACTGCATTTTATCTCTCATGCATATTTAATAGTGGAATCACTTGACTATTCACAAGTTGCCTTCTTTGGGTAACATTTATCTGTTAACTCAGTTTTAAGGTATTTTTTTTACAGTTACTATGTCATATCTGGCTTGTTTTCCTAAAGAAGCTTCTGTTATACATAATGTTTACCTCATCAAACCTGAGGTTTTTCTGTATTTAGTAAGAAATGCATTAAAAATTTGGCATTAAAACAATCAACCTCTTAAAGTGTTTTTGTATTTTAAACAAAGGGTTGATTGTTCTATTTTGGCCAATATCATATGAACCAAGATTTTAAGTCATTCCAGTGTGTTTCTTTGTACATGATGGTGTAGTGGAATATAATGCAAAATGTAATAAGTTTTGAGTATTAGTTGTGTAATTTTTGAAGAATTTGAGACAAGCCCTAGTTTATGTGAGGAAATTAAATCAGGAGACAACAAGTGGACCCAGTTTCTACAAATATTTCTGTTCAAAGAAATTTACTGTCACCTTTTAGGCATTCTAAACACCCCTACAAGGTTTATATGTTATTTGTATCCTGAAAAGCTTGGAATGTGAATACTATAAAGAATATTGCATACATCATGTGATGTGTACTAGTAATCGCTAATCAATGACCTATCATCAAATATTTGTGGTTAGCTGTAGGTGACAGACATGTTATACAAAGTATCTAAAGCTAAAATGTTTTGGTGACTGGAATATGAAGGTATGGTTCTAATGACAGATGAAAGTATCCATCGAGATATCCTCTTGTATACATATTGAAGTTTGTCTTGCTATGTCATAGAATGCATTTCTAGTTTTATTCTGTTTTTAATCACTATTCTGTATAAATATTGAAGCTTTTATGTTGCTGAATTAGTTGCACATTCATAAATTACTCAAAAACTACTCATTAGTCATTAGCACACACCATTGTTTCCCACTATCCCTTTATTGATTATTCTGCATACTTGTTGAATTTTGCTACTGACTGTCAGCTCTGTGGTTCAGTATCTAGAAGGTTATACTTTTTTTTTCCCTGTATATATGTATTAAATGTTTTGTCAGTCATCAAGTGATGTTCTCGTCTTCAATCACATTGATGCAATGACTACTGAAATGCAGGTTACTACATTTGCTTGCAGTCTGGCGAAACATCGCAAATCTTCCACATTGGACGCTAAGGATGTACTGCTTCACCTAGGTTTGCAACTTAGCAAGGCCTCCAAAGATAAAATTCTTTTCATATGACACAATGAATTTTACAGAAATCCCAACTTGCAATTTCTATATCCCACTGACTGCTCCTTTTGACGCTTAGTCATAAAATATACCTATGTCATTAAAATGCTCTTTTTCATTTTCTTTCTGGGCTTAGCAAGTATGACTTGTGAATTAATCAATGAAAAGAATATCAATCCTGGATATTTATAAGATCTAATATTCAATCAAGGGCAGTTGAAGATGCGTCTCCTGTGACCTGTCCTCATTCATGATTTGAATTGCATTTCAATAATGTTGGCTTTTATTTATTTGACATGACTTATGATAGATCTTTTGCAGAAAAAAATTGGAACTTGAGTGTTCCAGGTTATTCAAGGGAGGAAAGGAAATACCCAAAAACAACAGTAAGTGTTGCTCTTAATCATCCATTTTCTGGTATTTGATCTGTGATAAGTCAATTAGTCAATAAATAGTGAATATACTTTGTAAGTTTCTGTCTTAACTTTATTTAATAAAATCCATTGAGTAAAATGAAATCCTAAGATCAGAAAACTAATAGTTTTGTCAAACAGACTTCGAAGTTGTCAAAAGGCTATTTCATGTACCTATCTGAGGAATGTTTGAACTGATATTCACTTTTAAACTGTCATACAGTACTGTTTATGTTCATATACTGTAAATCAGTTCTCTCAGGATGTATCTTTTTGGCCCCTTGGCTTTAAGGTGTATGCAGTTCCTTCCATATTTGATTGTTCCGGTAAAGTGGTAGAGATTCTATGTAACTTGGGTTAATATGGACTGAAAGCAGGTGCAAGTCAATGTAATGCTTCCTTGGAACACTTTGATACACTACTAGATTATAATGTGAACAATGAATCAGAGTACTTAGAATTATCTTATTATTTTCCTCTAAAGATAAAATATTGGCAGAACCAAGGCTTGAAATCTCGTTTCATACTGGGGTTTCAGTTCCCAGCCAGAATGAGATGCACTGGCAGTGCTGATGGTGCACTGAGATGGTGTCGATTGGCCCCGACCAGTAGGAGGAATTGAGGGAAGAAGAGGTAAACCTCACAGAAGATCTCGCCGATAACCTTCAGTTCTTGAAAGTCTTGACAAAGCCTCCAGCGCGTAGCTTGCAAGAATGCCTTGTTGATGACCTCCAGCTCGTGGAAGCTTAGAGGCCTTGTGGAACCTTGATAGGTTCTCGTAGAACCATTGTGGGGTTCTCACGTAAATCTCATGGGATCCTCCAGTGAAATCCTAGATTGTGGAATCCATAATAATAATAATAATGATGATGATGATGATGATGATGATGATGATGATGATGATGATGATGATGATGATGATGATAATAATAATAATAATAATAATAATAATAATAATAATAATGACAGTGTTGCTCAGGAAAGCCTCATGAGCAACGGCCTTTGGTATCACTAGTATCAATGAGGCCCCTGCAGTAGTAGATGGAATGGTAAATTACGCCCATGCTCTAAATTGCAAACCATGGGTGGAATAATTGATCCTTACATCAGTTGATGAAAATCCCATTGCGACAAAATGCCCCTTGGATCTTTGAAACAATTCAAATCATTTCCATAATATATCAATTTGATTTGTTTTACCGAGGTCTAAATCTGTATATCCCTATAATCCTAATATATTTTTAGTTTAGTTTAGTACAGTTTTCCTTTCCTCATTTGTAGTGGTTCATAGATTGGCCACTTGGTTGGTCATCTGGCCATATGCTTAAGTCATAGTTTGCCTGGATGTTTCTCCCAGTTCTCCAACTTCAATAATTGGTGGAGTCATAATCTTTTCAAATATTATTTGTGCAATGCAGCTACCATGTTCAAGGGAGAGTGTTAAATCGGAAAAATTATACACAAGTATCCGTACCTCCCCCCGGAAATCAGAGTCAATGACTCCGGCATTGATAAGAAAATTTAGTCGAAGCGCGGCGCCCGACCTTGGTGCGATTCGAGCATAGTAGCCTTCTGAAAATTCTATGCTCAAACCGGTTTTGATAAGACTTTGTTGTCTTGGTAGGATATGAACTTCTTCATCTGTAAAAATATCATACCCAGCTGCTCCAGACGTTCGCCTTATAGGTAGCTTGGTAGAAGATGTTAGCCGTCTGACTTTTACGATATTTTCTGCTTCCATTTCAGAGTCTTCACGTTCCGTATTCTCCTTTTTGTTCAGTGCACTTCGTAAATATTGCGTATAATCCAATAGATCTTGGATCATCTGTTCTTCCTTTTCAAAAGGTGGAATAACTTCATGCTTCTTCAGAGTTAGTGTCTTGTTTAAATAGAATGATCCGCAGGCGGGGCAGACCGTCATCTTGCATAATAAACAATGTATGCGCATAGTATCTGTAGTAATTAACTTATAGAGTGTGCAACATACGTATTTGTTGTCTGTTATAATCTGATTTTCTTCCCATTCATGGCTGCAATTTTTCATTTTGTCACCGACAAATACTTGGCTTCTCCAGCCACAATTTTCAGCCCCTAACATATATCTTGTTTCCTGGATCCATGGTGTGTCGCCTAGAGCCAGGTTAACATAGCTTGGTCTCATTTCTCCTTCTGAAAATGAGCATATTGCATCTGAGTCTTCTTCATTAAGATCTACCGAGAGTACATCATAATATGATGATAGATCCAATTGGTCCATAACAGCTGCTCTGACAATATTGCCAGTCTTTCTTTTGCAATCCTTGGCGAAATGACCTGGTTCTCCGCATATAAAACACTTACATTTCTTTTGCTGATCACCCTTTTTCTTCTTGAATACCCGAATATGGGAATCATGAGGCTTGCCTTTATATATCTTGGATTTTCTCAAGCCATACTTCTTTTGCTTGTTATAGTATCCGGGTATTGGTATCTTGTTGCAGAATGCCAGGTCTTTCACACTTTTTTGTATTGCTGCCTTTTTACAAATCTCTGCCAAGTATTGATAGGTAAAATGTATTCTTGGAATGATACCTACTTGGTTGGCCGGATATTTTACCTTAAAGGCTGCTTCAATTTCGTTGCCAATGATGGGCGGCATTTTTTGGAATAATTTGTCCGATAATTCAGGACTTATAAACATCCTGCCAGATTTGGCTGCCAACATTTTATAATCATTGAGATAATTAAAAATATCCTTCATGCTGTTGCAAGATAATCTTTCAATATCGATATATGCCAGATCCTGTTCCGCAGAAGAGCCCTGGTATGGATCTTCTAATAAAAATGATCTTCGTATGGCCGACAGAATATTTTGTGTTTCTCCGGCCATTTGTACGAGGGCTTCATACTCCGCAGCATAAGCCATGCACTATTGTATCCACATTTTCTTTTCATCCTCCCCTAATAAATTTTCAATAAATTGTACCTTTTGCGTGTTGTCCAACCATGTCTTCTGGTTTACCAGGTTATTGGTGATAAATTCCCATCGTGATATCACCTCCGAATATTGCCCAATATCTTCTGGTAAGATTAGAATAGCTCCATCATTCGTCTGAGCCGATGGTAGCGTCCATGGTTGATGATTATAACCCCGAGTTATGAAATTCCCCACGACCTGGATAGGTTCCCTATGCTCCGGTCTTGTATTAACCTGTGCAGGTGGATAATTCACTTGACCCATGAGAGGTTCTTGGGGAGGGTTATACTTGGCAATAGCATTGCTTGAGAGAGCATTTTCTCGTGTTACTTGCTGCATCATACTTTTTAATATTGGATACTCCATTCTTTCTAGCTGCTCTATTAGTGGGTCATCTGTTCCCACATGTATTGCTTCTTGATTAGAAGGTTGAAGTATAACTTGTTCTTGCTCTTCCTCTTCTATTAATAACTGACCCATTTGTCCGGGTAGGCCTTCCTCATAATATCTCTCTTCAGCTTGCTCAACTTGATTAACAGTTTGTCTCCAATATTCTTCTGAATCAGTATCTGAATCAGACCAGTGGGGTGCTGGCTGCTGAATGCCATCAGGTATCACCGAATTTGGGGAAATTGGATGATCTACATTTAAGTTTGTTGGGTAGTCTGTCTCTTGATCTTCTAGTCCCAGAAAATAGGAACTAAGATCCTCCTCTTCATCTTCAATTTGAGGGGCAAATTCACTGGGATCAAGATCTGGATCTTCCTCCCATGGTGTGTCCTCCCAAATACTGGGAAAGACTGCTTCCTTACCACCGCCTTTGTCTTGGTTATTGTTGTTGTCATCATCCTCATTATCATCATCACTATCATCCCACTGGGGTTTTGTTGGAATTACCCAGGGCTGCACAGGTGGAGCTGCATAGTTAACATAATAATCAAATTTACCACTGGGTTCTCCCAGGGTATCCCACCTGTCTTTTGTCTCCGGGTAGCCGTATCTTTCATGCCAATCTGATACCTCATGAAAAAGGGGTAAAACATATTCCTCTGTTAGAACTCCAGCAAATTCTTCTTCCCCTTCGTCCTTGATTTCCTCAATATCCATGCTGCTCAATCTCCTTGGTTGGGGATTTCCTGTTGACTGATACCCCTGAAAGGAAAGAGCAATAGAACCATCTAGTAAGGTGGTGGTTCTTACTGCCTGTGGATTGCGGATTTGGCCAGTTGCTGGTGGTTGCAAAGTCCACCTCATCCCTTGCAGTTCATTTATTGTTCTTGGTGTGGCTGCTACCGCATGGATACCCGTACTTGCTAGGTAGTCCGCTACATTCTGGACATTATAACGGAAGCCTGCATGGCTGGTATTAGTGAGTCTGCCAATTAACCCTCCAATTCACAACTGAATTCCCATTAATCTTGATACCAAACTCCACTCCAATTGGCAATTTTTGGCTTCAACTCAAAAATGAAATGAATTTTTTTTTTTTAAATGTTTCCATCACGCTATCCACTTCACTATCCACTCCCCCACACTTAATCTTTTGTCCGTCTCGGGCAAAATAACATCAAAGAACATCCCCAAACAAACAAACCCCTGTAAAGGTATGGTTAAGAGTAGAAGATAAGGAAAGAAAATAGAAAGAACATGATTAGTAACAAGAATTGATATGAAAAGGTAAACAAATTTATTAGCCTCTATAGATGTGATCCAATCATTGAAATATGACTTTGAAAGAACCTAAGCAAGTTCTAGAGTACAATCACATGTATGTTTCACAAAAATAAGGCTACCCCTCACTAGGTAAAAATAATTCATCTCAAGTCCTCAATCAAGAATCCATGGCCAAGTAGTACTCAAGCATCCAAGATTTCATCCATGAGCTTAAATCCTAAGTTTTAACAACCAAATTTAATTTGTTTTCAAAAGACTCTAAAATGCTATGAAGACAATCTAAAGGGATACATTTATTCCTACTCATGAAGAAAAAAAATGCCAAAAGATATAAAATGATATTTACAATGTCTATTTATTAATTCTACTCTACTCATGCATTTATTAGCAAGAATTCATTTCAAAAGAAAATTCTACTTCTAACAAGCATAAAGATGAAAAAGGCAATGAAAGAAAATGCAAGAAAAAGTAAACTCCCTTTTATTTCTGGCGGTCTGAGTCTATCTAGGAATAATCTCCATCTTGGTAGTGGAGGAGTAGGAGTAGCTGAAAAAATTTCTTTCATTTGCTCAATTTTATTTTGCATTACTCCCCCACACTTATTTTTCGCAGTAAACTGTCCAGGTGGCCGAAGGTGATTTAAGTGCAATAGCCACTTCAGAGGTGGAGTGCTATAAGTTAAAGCAAGATCATCTCCTCCCTCTTTATTCTTTTTGGAAAATCTTCCAGGAGGTCGGAGACTGTTTAGGTGGAGTACCCATTCCAGTAGTCTTCTGGACCCTGCAAAACCATGTAAGACCTCCCTCAAGCGTGCAGGGTAAGAAAAAAATGCAATATCATCAATCTTTACATAAAATGTATCTAAAAATGCATCACATCCAATAAAATCAATTTTGGGTACCTCAGTAAATTTTTCACAAGCAGTTTCTACATAAGATATATCAAGAAAAGTGTCACAGTCAATAAAGTCAATTTCAGGTACCTCCAGAAGTTTTTCACATTCAATTTCAGCATAAGAAATAACAAGAGATTCTTCACAATAAACAACTTCAATTTCAGGTTCTTCTAAAAATTTTTCACAATCAAAATCCATCAAAGGTGTATCAAGAAATGTTCCACAGCCAATAAGATCAATCTCAGGTACCTCCATAAGTATTTCACACTCAATTTCAGCATAAGAAATAGCAAGAGATTCATCATGATAAACAACTTCAATTTCAGGCTCTTCTAAAAATTTTTCACTATCAGCATAATATGTATCAAGAATATCATCATAACAAACAACATCAATTATGGGTTCCTCTAAAATTTGTTCGCAACCCATATCTACAAGAGATGTATCAAGTAATGCAGTACGATCAATGAAATCAATGTTTGGTACCTCTATTGGATTTTCACAAACAATCTCTACACAAGGTATATCAATAAATACATCAGAATCAATAAAGTGAGCACTAGGTACCTTTTTGAATTTTTCTGAACAAAGAGGAGAAATACTTACCTGAGCGTGCTGGATAATACCTGGAGGTTCTATAATAGTAGATGTATCTGTAGTCTCCTCCTGGTCATGTACCTGCTCCTCTTCAGCCTCAGGCTCTGGTGGACAATCAACTGAAGTAGGTGATCCTTGGGTGCTTGCTTCCACCATGCAAGTCCCTACACTTTCTGGTTCATTCTCTAAATCTTGTGGTGGTCCCTGGGGCTTAGTGCAGTCCCCTACACCTATGGATTCATCTACAACGCATGCTTCATCAACCATATCTGCAACACCTATATTAGAAAAGTTAGAATCATCATCAACTAAATCATCACAAAATAAAAGTATAGAATGATCCTGTAAAGTTTCAGAATTGACTTTAAAACTATCACAAGTTCTGCAATCAATCTCCTCCAATGCCTCTAAACCAGTAGGAATGGGTGATTCTTGGGGCTCAGTGCAATCCCCTACACTCTCAATCCTATCCTCTGGATTTCCTGATACATCAACCAATATAGGTGGTCCCTGGGGCTCAGTGCAATCCCCTACACCTATAGAATCACAATCATGCCCCTCAGAATTAAAAGTAGCTTGATAAGATAGCTGTCCTGATCTTTGGGTTTTTATTTGATTCCATTGATCTTGTAATTCTCCAAGACGTCTCTGAATATTTTTAAGAGCAGATTCAGCAACTTGTTGTTCTTGAAATGTGAGATAAGGTTGCTGAATATCAAGAGTAGGCGGTGCATTCTGAAATTGGGGCTGTTGGAGCTGCTCAAATGGTTGAATGGACTGATTAAACTGCTGAAAACTTGGTTCACAACTTGGTGGAAATTGTTGAAAATTATGATTCTGAAAACTCTGATCATAGGGCTGAAATTGCTGAAATTGGGGCTGAAAATCTTGGAATAGTGGCTGCCCATTCTGAAAATTCTGGAATAATGGCTGAATTGGCTGAAAATTCGGCTGAGTTTGTTGGAATTGCTGTGGAAATGGTTGTGGTGGCTGAAATTGAAAGTTTGGTTGCTGAAAATTAGGATAGGGTTGCTGGAAATCTTGGAGAGGCTGAAACTGTGGCTGAGGTGGCTGAAATGTAGGCTGAATCTGCTTCTGGTAAGTAGATGACTGAGCTTCCTGTTTTTGTTGGTAGTCCAACTCCTTTAACACATTCCTTAACTCCCGCAGTGCATCCTCAAGCTCTGTTGACCCCATTTTGATCTTGCAACCCTGTCACAAAACAAACAAGAAAAATGGCAGCAACCGTATACAAGAGATAAAGCAAAATAAAATAGAACCCAATGATATGTCCAAAAGCATACAAGCAAAAATCAAACAACTCAACTAGTATGTTCCCCGGCAACGGCGCCAAAAATTTGATGGACCCAAAATGACTGTCACGAATGTGGGTCTCAAATTTAGAAATTTATAAATGAAAGCTGGAAACCCTTTTTGCAATCAAAGAAGAAAAGCGTAGTAAAGGTGCCACAGGTCGTATTTTTTCCAAGGGCTAGTTCAAGTTTGTTTGATTCGAGCTCGCGTTTATGTGTCGTAATGTTTTTGGGTTTCAAATAAGAAATGGGATTTTGGTTTCAAATAGACAAGAAAAATGCAAGAGAAAGAAATGAAAAGGAAGGACAAAATTAACTAAGCGAACTAGGCAAGGTAATAGCAATTAAGGACTTAACCAATGGAGACTTAATGAAGCAAACCTTACTTCAAAATGCAACTCAATGCTAAGCTAAAGAATGGAAACAGTAATGAAAACTTTCGGAAGCAACTAACTTGAAACACATGCTAGCTACCAACTTAAAGAGCAACAATTGCATATAGTGATGATAAAGCTCAAAAACAATCCAAACGTGCTACGAATTAATTTCAAGCACCTTAGCACACTAGAAACAACATGTAACTTGATACCAATTTAGTCCTAAGCTACCATTGACACTACTCGCAGAATTCCACATCTGTGATACGCAGAAAAGAGATTGAAACAACTAATGTGCCAACTTGAACTTGCAACTTGCTGAAGCAATGACTAAAAATTCCGGAATACAACTAATAAACTCAACTTGGAAAAGAGCAAGCTACCAGTGAAGTGAAATTCAAAGTGGAATGAAAAACTTCCAAGTTGTCAACAAACTGATTACCCAGAAATTCATCTATTGCAGAAATGACAATGAAAACTTGGAAACCAAATACAGAATTTCAGTTGCAAGCCAATACAAAACAAACTACTAACTGAACTGATGCATAACTACAACTTAAGCAAGATTCGAACAAACAAATGCCTTGATACGAAACTGCAGAAATGATTGCTGTAATTTTCAGAAACCTAGCTTACTTGCAGGAAATGGAAACAGTTTGCAAAATTCAGAATTACTTCAACTGCAGGAATTAAACACAAGGCAATTTAAATTTGAATGCAACGTTTAATGTTCAGACAAGAAATAAGGAAACTAAGGTTTACTTGGCTCGAAATTAAGAAGCTACAGCTGAAACAATGCAGCCTTAAATCTGAACTTATGCAGAATTGAAACTGAAATGAAGCAGGGAATAAAATTGATATACAGCAGGAAGAAAAATAGAATGCAGCATCAATCTGGCACACAAGCAATGATATATGAAACAAACTGAAACTCAATCGAATTGCTCACTATCAGGCTTATATCTAATGCTATTACAGCATTGAAACTAATTGAAACAGAACCAATCCGAAAACTAAACTTAATAAGCTGGAAATTTCAGAAACAGGAAGGAATCTGATACGCACTACAACAGATTGATACGCAAGCAAAACAGTAGGAAATAAATTGAATTCAAATCCAAATGTTCACTGATCGAATTCACTAGCTAATTACTTGCAAAATTTAAGCCTAATTACAGCTATAACAATTCAGAAACGAAAACGAATCATCTGATAAAGAAGACAGAACAGAAACTGCTTGCTGAAACAGAATTTACAGCTAGGAAAACAAAAGAAATGCACTTAAACTAAGCCTCGACCAATCCTTGATTCAAAACCACCTTGTTCGTCACTCAAGGGCAAGCAAAGAACCCTTAAACTCGCAAATCGATGGAAAATCGCTCCAACTTCAGATCTGATCGCAGAATCGCGCACAGCTGCAAATCAGTGATTAAATCTCCATTGGAAGCTCTTCCAAGGATTCAGATCTCGCTCCAAGGTTGTGATCGAGTCGGCCACGCCTCTGATGGAAGAAATTTGAAGGAAAACGATGCCAAATTCAAAGAGAACGAGCTGAAGAACTAAGCTAGAGAAGTGAGGTCGCGACCCCAGATCTGAACAGGGCTTCGGTTTAAGTAGTTAATGAAGCGGACGGCTAAGATTGATTGCGCTTCATCCAACGGTGGATCGTTGTCCGATTTGATTCAAATTTTCCAGATCTTGATCAGAGGTCAAGATCATCCTCGTGGTAGCTCGGATCTGCCAGATCTTCAACGGATGATCCAGATCACCTTGATCTTTGTATGGATGGTTTAGAACACTCCGATCATGATCCAACGGCTAGATGGTTTCTGATTTAGCTGAAACTCTCAGATCTTGATCTGATCACTTGATTAGCCTTAATCCCAGCTCGGATTGATCAAAAGATCTCAGATGGTCTAGATCTAACCGTTCTCTCATCGGACGGTCCAAATTAGTTGACGCTTGATTCCTTGGATCTAATCCACTTTTAACTCAATCTTTGACCCATCATTACCTAGGTCCCTGATCATTTGAAGCCTTCAAAAGTAGATCAAAAATTTAGTGACAAAACAACCCAAATATAACAAGATTTACATTTAGGTCCAAAAAGGGTATAAATTCTAAAACCTAGGCAAATCCACAATTACACAAGTAAAATATGGGTCAAACACAGATTTAAACATATAAAATGATCAACAAAATGACACTTATCAATACCTTCCCTCCGCAGGATTGCATAACTTTCCTGATTAATTAGGGGTAAATTTTGCTGCCCCCTTGTTACCAGGATTCTTGTTTCTGAGTAATGCTGATAAACTCGGTGTCATGGTTCTGACCAGTTGGTTGAGTAAAGGGTCTCAGCTGGGACTAGTGAGACCCTCCTTCTTTGGGAAAGTTCCAGTTCTGCTTCAGGGTTCAGCTGACTCTCCAGTGTTCTTGACCCATTCCTTGAATTATGCATCCTTCGCTGGGCTTCATACCTGAGTCTAGCCATTCTTCGATAGCTTCGTATTTGGTCCTCCTGCGAAGAGACAGTTGGTTCCACTGTTTCTGTTGTGTTAACTTCAGTTATTGTTGGTCTGCTTCTTGCCATCGTCTGACTTCTTTTCTTCCTCCAGTACCACCTTTTTCTTTTCTTCTTCAAGGACCAGCTTCCTTCTTTCTTTCTTGAAGATTACTAGTGGATCCTGGTACACGTAAAAGGGTTCCTTCTTTGGAGGACCTGCTTCTTTGGAGGACCTGCTTTTACTGCTCCCAAGGTTAAACCTTCTAATTGTTTAGCAAGATTAGCAACTTGCTCAGAGTTATTTGTAGCTGGTTTTACTAGAATCCTGTCTAGCTTTTCGTTGATTTTTAACAGCAATTCAATTACAGTATTGATTTGTATGTTAATATCTTTGTTGGTAGCTTCTTTTGCAAGAATAAAGCCAATTGCAGGTGAACTGACCTCCTCAGTGTTGACTAATGCATCATCATAGTCTCTAGATTTTGAGGAATAGGGTAGGCTCATGACACTTGACTTCTTACTTCACGCATTATTTCTTCTATGCTTTTGACTTGGCTTCGTAATTCTTGAGTGAGAGCTACCACTTGCGCTCCTATCGGAGTTAGGGACTTGCTTTGGAGAAGTTCCTTTTGTAATTGAAGTACAGCGTGTCGTAAGTCCCTTTGTATCTTCAAGGATTCCTGCAAGGTCTGGATAATTTCCAAGTGATTCTGCTTTAGCAGATTAAGCAAAGTCCTATACTCTGTGATAGACACTTTTGCATGTAGTAGTTGTCGATCATAAATTACGCTGATGTTATTTGAGATTCCTTTGAGAGAGAAGTTTGTTTCAAGGTCAAGATATTCTAGGTTCGCAGTTCTAGAGTTTTAATACCAGTCCTTAATTGATTGCTCAAATTTTTCAGACATAATCTTGTATAAGGTAAATTATTTTTACTTCCTTACCCTTCAAGCTTACCATGAAACCAAGGTTCAGGTCCTTAATGGCCTCCTGCCTCTGCGACCTTACTGATGCCTTTCACAGCTCCATATAGGGTTCGGACGCTAAAGTAATTTACTCTATAAAGGAAAATAGGTCTTCATATTCAATTAATCAATTAATTCATGGATCATACCTTTCGAATGCTGCTTGCTAGAACACCTCGTAAAAGATTTAGTCTTTAACCATTGCTTGTAAAACTTCGCTCTGATACCAAATAAAAACACACCACCAACACACCACTAATATTTAACACAAGTGGATCTTATAGGGATCTTGAGAGTATGGGCTAGGTAGCACTTGAACTCTCAAATTACAAGCACACTTACAGGCACACTCACAGTTCTTAGTAGAGCTTCGGATGATTTCCGCTTGCTTTGCTAAGACTTCCGAGGGTGTTTTTATAGGCATAAGAGATAAGGAGGAACAAGACCGGGTGCTCTTGGTAGCCCCATCGCATCTTATCCCTTTATCTTTCACGTGCCCATATTCCCTCATTATTGTAGGCCAGGTGGCCTTTCTTTTACAAAAGTAACTTTAAATAAAGTGACAGGCCTAGACAGGTGGCCTAAAAAGTAACTAATAAGTGCGAGAAGGAATAGCCTCACAATGGTGCAAGCCATATTGGATACAGGAGCAACTACTTGCTGTATTTGCAAAAATGCATTGCCCAGAGAGGCATTTGAAGAAATTAGTTACAAGGTACTTTTTTTTGGAATTAACTCTCAGCAAGAGTCAACAAAGAAAGTTAAAAATGGAGCAACTTTTGTAAATATTCGTTCAGAAAGGAATTAAGCCATGTGAGGCTATTCCTTCTCGCACTTATTAGTTACTTTTAAGCCACCTGTCTAGGCCTGTCACTTTATTTAAAGTTACTTTTGTAAAAGAAATGCCACCTGGGACCTGGCCTTGCGTGCGTGTGTGTGTATGTGTGTGGGTGCGTGTGTGCATGTGTGCGCGTGCGTGCGTGCGTGCGTGCGTGCGTGTAAGAGTGTTCTATTAGGCGCCCTCGTGCCCACGCTTGGCGCCTGAGTGCAGCGAGTGTGGGCGCACACGGGGGCGCGGAGTAGATCAAGGTCGTGTGTGTCTAAATATATATATATATATATATATATATATATATATATATATATATATATCGCTGTGTCTATATATATATACACGCCCTTGATCTACTCCGCGCCCCCGTGTGATATTGGATTCAGAGAGAATGGCTATTGTTGTGAGTCGTTGATATTGTTTTCTAATTGTGATGAAAAATTAAGTTCAGTTGGATATAGAGAATCATCGTAAAATCTACTTAGAAGACCAATACGAATTCCTTTCACTTATGCTTGATGCCTTTTTTTATTTAATTTTTACCCTTGCTATACTTACAGTTCCAGTTTGTAAGTTTCTTATATCCATTCATTTCTGTAAACCTACATCGTCTTGCAGGAACATAGTTCATAGTAATATATTTGCCGATATTTGATTGTTTAATCTTGTTCAGCTCACTTTGATGATTTCATGAGTCTTATATTGTTTCTTTTGAATTGTAGTTATCTTTGGATAACCACAAGAGGCGACGGACCGTGGTAATTATTGTTGTGTAATTTTTCGTTTATTTCTAGGGGTGGCATGAAAATGCACCAGGCACTAAAAAAATCGCAAAATTTCATCAGATACGAGAGTCTGCAGAAACACATCTATCAGGAGGAGATGTAGGTGGTTCTAAAGTCACAAATAAGCAACTGATAAACAATTCTGGGAGTGATCATCCAGTAAATCCTTCGTCTGTCGCAGAGCAGTTATCTCTTCCTGTGGTTGGCTCACAAATTGTACACAAACCGCAGAGATTTTAATTGCGCATCAGAATCAGTAAACTTACGGTCTTCCCTCCCCCACAATTAACTTGATTGTGAGTATTTCTACTTCCGTTTACCTCAATATTTAACCGACATTTATACTCATGGATTTTTCATGTTTATAGTTTGGATTGTACATTTATTCCAATTAAAAAGGTGATGCCAATATTTCAAGCGAGCAACATCCAGTGATTGTACATTTATACTCACGGAAAGGAAGCCAGACACAATTCCAAGAAATATGCAACTAGTGTAAGACCTTAAATACTAGAGGCATCTGAGAATTAGCTTCTAGGATTTGTTTTCTTTTCATTTGGGAGCGCAATTGAATCATTATTTGGAACAGGGAGGAAGTCTTGGGCTTCAAGTGCCATCACATTTGTTCATAAATAAATTGAGGGATTGTAGTGGATCTTCATTCTTCAGGAAGGAAAGCACATGTACCTGATGATGTTTTGATCTTTTGTATCGAAATTTATGGTGTCAATTTAATGCCATTTTTTTTTTCTGATTTGAAAACACTTTTAAAAAGTCTTCGAATAGTTCCCTTTTTCTCAAACTATCAAAATAAAACAGTCAACGGACACAATAAATTTTGATATAAAAGATGAAAATATCAACATGAACATGAAAAAAATACACAGTTTTCATAAAATGTTTAACGCTCTATTTAGGGAGTATTTAGGAGAGTTTTTGCTAGTTATTTTTTAGATTCTAATTATGTAGAAGCACTTTTGAGTTTTGTGAATACCAGATTCTGCTTTAACTTCTATAGCTTTTAGCCAAAAGCTGAAAGCAAGAATTTGATGTTTTTTTCTGCTTCTGCTTTTTTGTTTATAGTCTAGAATTAAAAGTAGACATTTATACCCTTAATAATTTATCATTTTACATAATTATCACCATAGTTTTAAATAAAATTTTATATTTTCATATAATTTATATATTCATAATTTTTTAAATAAATTTTTATAAATTTATATAAATTTTGTCATTTTTTATATTTATATTTTTATTAATTATATATATTTTAAACATATATATTATTAAAAAAATTAATTTTGATATAATATTCAAAATATAATAATAAATATATAAAACATTATTGATGGTGTATATTACTATATTTAGATAATTAAAAAAATAATTTATATAGTTTAAGGATATTGTTGTCATTTAATTAAAAATTAAGCTTGGAAGCAATTATTCACCAAACACTCAAACTTTACCTTGTATCAGCTTTTAGCTTCTATTTCCAAACACTTCATGCTTTAACTTCTCACCGACTTCAAGATAATCTCTACAAGAATCACTTTTTAAGAAACAAAAGTTCTCCCAAACACTCCCTCTCCCTTAGTTGCGAGAAAGGAAATAAAAATTACGGAAATGAAAATTTTTCTTATTATTTCATTTAAAAAGATATATTATATTATTTTTTCTTATTTATTTCGAAAAATAAGAGTTATTTATTTATTTCACCTAATAGATAGACAAATTTATAAATATATTGGTAGATTATTTTTTTAATTATTTTTTCTTTCGGTTCAAATCGGACAAAGTAAATTTTCTTTTTCAATGTTTCAACGTGTACAACGATTCAGGACTGACACGATCATTATTGACAGCCCCGTGCGATGTCGTCTTCTTGTCAGTGTCCCTGTAAGGGTGACGCGTGCGACAGGGAAGAGACGCCCGTACGAGCGACAGCGAACTCGTGTCAGAGTTTGCTCGAGCGATCGAACTAGTCCCCACGAAGGCGAGCACGCGCAACCTGGAGGTCGCTCACGGTCGGAGGTAATCTCGGCCTCATGATTCTCTTTTATTTTTTCATAATTTATCAAAAAAATAAAAAACATACATAAATTTCCAAATTACTTTATTAATTATTTATTAAAAGATACACTCAATTATATATTCTTTCTATTTTATTCCTCCCGTCAAATTTAACTTTTTTCCCTTTCTCTTCTCTTTTTTCGTTTTCCTCCTCTCTTTTTACGCATACATACATGCATAAATATTCAAAGGTCTGATATATGATTATATCAAACTTATGTTGGGTTTGATATAAATCATATCAAGCTCCATGTAAGATTTTTTTTATAAATTCATCCTTATTACATTTTAACAATTTGGAAAAGTCGAAATAAACAACGAATAACATATTTGAACTCCATATAACCTCAAAAATCCACGGGAACTGAAATTTATTAGGGGTGTCAAAAATCAACACGACCCGACGACCCAACCCGAATCGACCCGAAAAAAATCGGGTTCGGGTTGAAAATTTTCAGGTTCGGGTCGGGTTCGGGTTGGGGGGTTTCGGGTTGGGTTCGGGTCGGGTTCGGGTTGACCCGAATTTAATATTTTGTGGATTTTTTGGGGTTAAATCAAATTTTATTTTGAAAATCAAGATATGTTTATGTATATTAATATCAATATAGTATGATCATGATGAAGTATTGAGATAAAAGTGAAGAATTATAGGGAAAATGGCGAAAAAAGACGTTTTGAATCGGTTTTTTCGGGTTATTCGGGTCGGGTCGGGTCAGGTTGGTCGGGTTGGTTGTGTTCGGGTTCGGGTTTGGGGGTTTCGGGTTGAAATCGGGTTCAGTTCGGGTCGGGTTTGGGTTGGGAGTTAAAAAAAATTTTTCCCAATCCAACCCGAACCCGACCCGACCCATCTGAATTGACACCCCTAAAATTTATGCAATTGGAACTCTATAGGTTAAATCAGTGAGTTTTGACCAAAACTACTAATTTGACCTACAGAGTTATGATTACATAAATTTCGGTTCCTGTGGATTTCTGAGGATAAAAGGAGTTCAAATATATTATTCATTGTTTATTTCGACTTCTCTGAGTTGTTAAAATGTAATAAAGAAGAATCGAGAAAAAAAATCTCACATTGGGTCCGTTGGGACTAATATGGACAAACCCACTTATTTAACCTAGAGAGCTCTGATTTCATAAATTTCAGTTCCCGTTGATTTTTGAAGTTACAAGGAGTTCAAACATTCTATTCATTGTTTATTTTGACTTATCGAGGTATTAAAATGTAATAAAAAAGAATCAAGAAAAAAATTTCACATGGGGACTGTTGGGATGATATGGATTCTATATCAGGCCCAATGGACCTAATGTGAGATTTTCTAGACTATTCTTCCTTATTATATTTTAACACCTCGAATAAATCGAAATAAATAATGAATAGCATATTTGAACATCTTGTAACCCTAGAAATTCACGGAAACTAAAATTGGTATAATCAGAGCTCTCTAGTCAAATTAGTGTGTTTTGATCGAAATCCACTGATTTGATTAGAGAGCTCCGATTGCACCAATTTTAGTTCCCGTGAATTTATGAGGTAACAAGGAATTCAAATATGTTATCCATTTTATATTTCGACTTCTATGAGGTGTTAAAATATAATGAGGAAGAATAGTTGAGAAAATCTCACATTAGACCCATTGAGCCTAATATGAATTATATCAGGCACATGTTGGGCCTGATATGAAATCCATATCAGGCTCAACATGCCAGTTTGAGAATTTTTTTATTCTTTTTGTTACATTTTAATGCACCGGAGAAGTCGAAATAAACAATGAATAGTATATTGAACTCATTGTAACCTTTTAAATCCACAGGACCAAAAATTGGTGCAATCAGAACTCTCTAGGTTAAATCAGTGGGTTTTGAAGAATTGATAAAAAAGTCTCGTATTGGGTTTGATATGATTCATATCAAACCCAACATGGGCCTGATATAATTATACATTAGGCAGTTTAATATTCATGCATGCATGTGCATGTGTAAAAAGAGAGGAAAGAGAAAAAGAAAGAGGGAAGGAAAAAGGAAGAAAGAGAAGAGAAGAGAGGAAAGGGAAAAAAAAGTTAAATTTGATAGGAGGAGTAAAATAGGAAGAACATAAAATTAAGTGTACTTTTGATAAATAAAAAAGTAGAATATATCTTTTGATCAATTAGAAAACTTATGTTTGACTTTTGGTAAATTATCATTTTTTTTCTTACCTTTTCTTATGATTTTTTTTTCTGTCATCAATCTCTTTTCTTCCCCTATTCATTTTTCAAAGTAAACATAACCTAAATATAAAATACTAGTAATATCAAATATTTTAATATTTTTTATAAAATAATATAATTATATTTTGTTAATTAAATTTTATTTAAAATTAATTCAATATTCAAATAGAAATTGTTAATAGAAGGGTAGAGAGGAAATAACTAATTTTTATATAAAAAATCGTTAAATTTCTACTACCATCCTTCAAAATAAAAATTTAAGGATTGTGATCGAACATAACCTAAACTTATGGGTTGAGATGATAATGATGGAATAGACTTCTCAAAAAATAAAGATTCGTATAAAGATTCTTATCTATCATTTTGCATGAATTCACCAATATTATGATCAAAAACGTAATCATCTAACAAATTAGAATATTGATTTCCTTCCACCTTTAATGTTCTTGTATCAGTGTCACCTCCTAGACTCCTAGTCCCATCGAGTATTTTCCTATTTCAATTCCATTTCGAATTGCAATTCTCATATTTTCATAATCCTCAAAGTATCTATTAGATAATGTTTATATTTCGGGTGAGATTGCAAAAAATAAAAAATAGCAAGTGTTAAAACTAATTATAATTCTAATCTTAAATATAAATATAATTATTTTAAATAGAAAATACTAACCTAAAAAAAATCCTCCCATATTTTTCAAGAGTTGTGAATTTCTTTCTTCTCCGCATCCCATCCAAAATAAGAGTTATGTTGACGCTTATGCTTACAATAGTTGTTATACCTCTCTTCAAACCACTTTAAACAACTTTGATATTGTGTGAAAGTCTTTTAGATTGCAAGTTTTTTATTTAGAACTTGCAGTATTTTTATTTCTACACTACAAAAAAAAACAGCATTCCCGACTGAATTTACCGACGGAATTCCGTCGGTAAAAGGACTTACCGACGGAATACCGACAGAATTTACCCCGTCGGAGGCAAATCCGTCGATAGTGATTTACCGACGGAATATATTGCCGTCGGAAAAATTTCCGACGGAATTGAATTTCCGTCGGAACACTTTCCCGACGGAAATTCAATTCCGTCGGAAATTTTCCGACGGAAATTTCCGACGGAATCTGCCCCAATTTCCGTCGGAAATTTCCGACGGAATTGAATTTCCGTCGGAAAACTTCTGACGGAATTGAATTTCCGTCGGAAATTTCCGACGGAAAATATATAATTTCCGCCGGTAAGTTTTGTTTTCCGTCGGGAAAAATTCCGATACATTCCGACGGAATTAAAATTCCGTCGGAAATCTGTCGGAAATTCAAAAAAAAATTCTCAGATTTAATTTTTATGTTTGTAGTAATCATATATACACATTTTCTAAATATCAAATTTCAATCACAAACACAAATACCCAACAATCATCACATTCACAACATCAAAAATCACATTTTCAAACTCAAATAATCACATTCACAAATAACCATTTCACATTTTGAGACAAATAAACTACAAACATATAAACATGTCTCCATTTTGAGACATAATTCATATAAGTGCTCCATTACATAAATAACAAAACACACCTCCATAAGACTTCCATAATCTTCTGTTGTGCATCGAAAAAAGTAAGACTTTCATAAGACCTCTATAATAACAAAACATCTCCATTAATAGTTAAGTACTTGAGAATAAATCCATAAGCATCTGCTGCGCATCGGAAAAAGAATGGATCTGAAATTTACTCACCTCCTTTAGCATCAGACTTCAGAATAATCCTGAAAAAACATTAAAAAAAATGCATTAAGCAAATGTGATAGAAATAGAAGAAGATCTTTCTTTGCAATAACAATAATTAAACATCATGTAAACATTGCTAACTTTTTATAACTCTATATAAAGATGGTAAATTTCATGGAAACTACCACCTAGTAAAGTAGAGTAAAAATGATACACTACAGATAGATTTTTAGGTGTAGCAAGTACAAAAACCTTCCCTGTTTCTCATCATTCTCACTGCACCAAAAGATAGATTTCTATCACTGCTTCACTACATTGCTTTTTTTCCTACTTAGGGTGCAAAATCTTTAAGCACCAAAGAAATATCAATAGGCTAAATGCTTGAACACTACAAAATTTAGATCAAGCAACAACTTCAAGTGCCAAATCAGAATAATCAAGGTTTTGAAAGCATAACAGACTGAAATAAACAGACAATCTGTAGACAAATTTTTTTTTTATAGTATCCACACCTTTTCTTACATTTTTATGGCTGGCATGTTGGATGCCCTTAGAAAAAGATCAACAAAGTACGCTTTGTCCCTGCATAAGATATACAATACATGAACAAATCACTAGGAACACAATAGGAACTGTTAACATACAACCATAAGATAGTTCTAACATTCTTGGAAGTATACTAGTGAAATTGGAAAGAAACAAATGACAAGAATTCTAGGGAAAAGGAGTGTCAAAGTCAGTCTATTGAGATATATGGAGCCAGTTTTCTTATTGTATCCAGAACCTAAATTGGCATATTAATGAAAATTGATGATTTCTTATTCTTGTGCAATGAGATAAGGGTCAAGAATTCAGTAATTCCCTTGGTGTTGTTTTGTATTGTGGCATATTAAACAAATTTCTCATTCAAACAATTTAAAGTGTAAATAGTCACTCCAAAATTGCATGAGATAAGTAGGCGTATAACCATGATCTTAGCATTTCATCATATGGGAAATCTGGAAAAAGCTTATTGAGAATGTTCACAATCTATTTCACTGATTTGCAGATAACGAAAAGAACAGAATTATAATGCAAGAGGATGAAGTTGGCAAAGAAAATAGAAACTTGGTAAATGATAGTAATTATTCACAGTATTCCAGAATACTAGAATCATCACTGACAAATACAGACGGTGAAAAATGTATAGACAAGGTTCACATTAGGAGGTGGAATGACATTTGCAAGCATTAAAATAAACTCATATATTTAAAGTTATACAATTGGCTGCTGGTATCAAATTTGCAACAAGCATAAAACATTAACTGGACAAACATGAGTTTTAGCATCTGACAGAATATACCCACATGCTCTAGAAGCGTTCATTCTCCTGCCAAGTTATTCTTGTCCTGGGGCTTGTGCCAAAAACAAAAAAAAATAGAGAAGTTAGCGGTTTAATAAAATGCATGGTTAGCAGTTTAATAAAATAGAACTTAATAAAGTTAAACTTAATCATGGTGTATAGCAAAAGGAACTCAAAGCAATAATAAAGTTAAAGTTTGGCAGACAAATACCATCTTGATAATAAAGTTAATAAGTAAAAATCATACCTGAATCACAAAGGATTGCTGAAATAAAAATCAAATAAACATATTAGTAGAAAGCACACATTCAACGATAGATTAATCATAAATTAAAAAATTAATATATAATTGAACATACCTTAAAAAAACTTAATCAGTCGGCGGATGAGAGGGTCCTGGGTTGTCCTGTGATGGCGGACGAGGCAAGCCATCTAGGAGGAATCGCACACGACTCATGATCTCCTCATCTCTCCTTGCCAATTCAGCTGCCCTCACCGCTTCATCAGCGGCTCTCCTCTCTTTCTCAGCGGTCATCCAATCCGCCATCTCTCCTCGCATTGATTGAACTTGACTGCGCAGATCTCGATTTTCTTCTAATACTCTATGCATCTCGCTGGAATAAGATGAACGGTAACTGGATCGACCCCTCGGAGCCCTCAAGCGATCATCAAATGCAACTCTGGCCTGAGAGCCAAGGCCGTAGATGGTAGAGTTCTTTGTCCGTCCACCGACAACATCATAATATATGTCATTAAGTGCCTCGGTGGATAGAGATTGAGACTCTCCCCCCTCTACTGCAGGCTGAGATGCCTGAGCGACTCTCTCGGTCATTTCCTCCTATATTGTAAAATAGAACATGATTAATAAGTAATTCGATAAATCGTACTAAAATGTAACTAAAATAAACACTAAGTAACGTTCTTACATGGATGGCCGCAGAACGAGAATCTACGAATGTGCCATCTTTTTTCTTGTGCGTCCTCACAAAGACCTCCATACTAGTGGGCGGTCGAGCTAGTTCTCGTTCCTGTATACAAATATATATTAGGTGAATATTATAGTATGATAATAAATGATAATTATATTTCGTGCCAACAATAAATTAAACTCACCAAATCAAGAGCATGCTCTACCATTGATTTAGAACCAGACGTATGGCGAGCAGTCCCGGTACTCGGGCCACCTGGCTCGGTGTTCTATTAGCTCGAGCCTTATCGGCATTTTCTTTCCACCTCTCTTGAGACCAGGTGGCCGTCCATGCACCCCATATCTCCTCAGGAACATACGTCGGTTTTACGCCCTTTTGTCTGATATAGTAGAGGTAGTCTTTGTAAAGCTTTGCACAATTTTTATTCCATGTTGCTTTAAAATTATCCTCCTGGCCCTCCTCCCAGGTATATCTTTTCTGCAATTATAAATTCAAAATTTAACATGCTAAATTGGTAAATATAATATAAAAATCAAATATAGATTGATTTTACTTACTACAAATTCATTATAATAAAATGTCTTCATCTCATGATCCATATGTCTCCATGTCGTAGATCTGCATGGTCGTTCCTTGAATTTGCTTGTGATATAATTAGAAACCCGATGACCATCAGGAGTGAAACTGCATAATCAAAAATAAACATATCAATATAAAATATAAAAATTAATATATGAACAATAATTACATCTAACAACAAATTCTTACACATCTCCAACAACGGATAAAACTCGATGGCCACGGGGAATCACTGGCTGCTGATCTGCCATAGAAATATCTGCAAAAATAATATATAACAACACATCATAATAAAGGTGAGTAACAGAGTAATAAAAATATAATAAATTTAACAACACATCACTTACTAGATGAATAATAATGACACTATTTATATATCACTAGCATCGATGTCCTCCTCACTAGACTCTGATAGTTCAACAAGATCCTCACTGCTGGACATCTCTTCATCATCTATATCCTCGTAAGCCACGTTAACATCTACAAGTAATTCAGACGTGGATGGAAGTTGTGAATCAATTAAATGTCTCTCTACTTCGTCATTCTGAAATGCATCTTGATTTTGAGCAGTGATGGTGTTCGGCATTTCTATAGTTGAGCGAGGCTTCATTCGACAAACAGACAACCATTCACTAGATCTCCTTCTTTTCGTAGGGTATTCAAGATAAAAAACTTGACTCGCTTGTACCCCAAAAATAAAAGGTTCAAATTTTTTGAACTTTTTATTTTTATTAACCTCCACTAATTTATAGTTTGGATGTATTCTTGTACCTGTTCTTGGGGTCGGATCATACCATGAACATTTGAACAACACACACCGTTTTATAGGTAATGCAGGATATTCAATCTCTATGATTTCTTGAAGTCTACCATAATAATCAAACTCTGTGTTGTTGTTGTCGATATATCCTTTAACACAAACTCCAGAATTATATGTTAATCTCCGTGAATCTCGTTGTGCCACATGGAATCTAAGCCCATTAACATAGTATCCAGAGTAGACCTTTATTTTACGGAGCGGTCCTGATGCAAGATTCAGTATTCTATCATCTTGCACATTTGATATTCTGCGGTCTTTCACCTACATAAATTATAACATAAATTAAGACCGAACTAAATAGACATAAATATATAAATTTTTGATGATATTGCAACTTACATATATTTCAAACCATAAAGCAAATTCGGCCTCTAACTTTTCAGCGACCTCACTTGCACCCAGTGATGGATTTTGTATATATAGTTGTTGTTCGTATAAGCTACGACAGAGAAATATTATTTTAAGTCAATTGGTATATCAAGCAAGCATTTAATATAGACTAACAGGATTATTAGAGAAGTCAACTTACTTTATGTATGGTTTGACTTCATCGCAGTTTAACAGTATGTATGTTCTTGCAGCATCATATTCCTGTTCAGTTAACCATCTAGTAACATATGCACCCATTGGCTTACCGGGAAAGTTGAAGATAGAAAGCAATGATGGGTCATTCGGTTGAGCATCATCAGAATTTCTAGGACACTTACGATGTCTAGTTTTCACATTGTCAGCAAAATAATAAGAGCAGAAAGAAGATGCTTCTTCAACCAGATAGGCATTACATATTGACCCCTCAACTCTTGCTTTGTTACGAACATTGTTCTTTAATTTTCTCAAAAATCGTTCGAATGGATACATCCATCTATACTGCACTGGACCAGCTATTTCTGCCTCATATGGTAAATGTACTGGTAAATGTTCCATTGAATCAAAAAAACTGGGTGGAAAAATGCGCTCCAGCTTGCATAGTATGAGAGGAATGTCTATTTTTAGTCGAAGCATATCATCCATCATAATACACCTTGCCGTCAAATCTTTAAAAAAAAGACTCAATTCTGTAAGTGCTTGCCAAACATTCTGTGGAAGTAAGTCATGGAAAACTACTGGAATTAGTCTTTGCATGAACACATGACAATCATGACTCTTCATTCCAAACATCTTCAACTTATTCATATCCACGCATCGAGCCATATTTGAGGCATAACCATCAGGGAATTTTATTTCTCTTAACCAATTACATAAAATTTCTTTACCATCTTTGTCTAATGTATAACAAGCCTTTGGAAATCTATTAGTTGTTTGATTCATATGCAACTCTGGTCTGTTAACTAGTTCTTTTAATTCCTCACGTGATTTTGCCGTGTCTTTAGTTTTTCCAGGCACATTCATCACAGTGTTAAAGATATTATCAAAGAAATTTTTCTCAACATGCATGACATCTAAGTTATGTCGAATGAGAAGATACTTCCAATATGGCAACTCCCAAAATATACTCCTCTTCTTCCATCCACACTTGCACATTCTAACAATGTATTTATTTATCTCATCAGAACCAGGTTGAGATACTGGTAGGAATCCATAACTGTCTATTTGATTAATAATCTCTTCCCCTGAAGCATAAATTGGAGAACATTTTCTGACTACAACATTTTTTAAGAAATTTTGTTTGTTTCGCCTGAAAGGGTGCTCGACAGGTAAAAATTTTCGATGATTATCAAACCAAGATACCTTCCCACTATAAGATAATGAAAATGCATCAGAATCTGTCATGCAGTGTGGGCATGCTAATTTACCAGCTGTGCTCCATCCAGATAACATTGAGTATGCTGGAAAATCACTGATTGTCCATAATAATACAGCTTGCAAACGAAAATTTGTTTTACTTGCAACATCATAAGTCATTGAGCCTACATTCCATAATTCATTTAACTCGGCAATTAGAGGTTGAAGGAAAACATCTATCTTATCTTTAGGATTGGTTGGACCAGGAATCAATACAGTAAGGAACATAAATTCGTCTTTCATGCACATCCATGGAGGTAAATTATAAGGTGTCAAGATTACTGGCCAAGATGAATATTGCTGTCCCGACTAACCAAATGGCTGAAAACCATCTGCAGAAAGGCCCAATCTAACATTCCGAGGTTCCATTGCAAATGAAGGATATACAGTATCAAGATGTTTCCATGCAGGGGAATCACAGGGATGACACATAATACCCGCTTCGTGCTCATGCTCATGATGCCACACCATGTAGCTTGCTGTAGCGGCAGATGCATATAAGCGTTGAAGTCTAGCAGTTAACGGAAAATAATACATGACTTTCCATGCAATATTTTTCTTCTTCTTCCCTGGTATACGAGTACGATGCTTATAACGCGGGTGACTACAGATTTTGCATTCATTCAGTTCACTGTCTTCATTCCAATATAACATGCAGTTATTTAAACAACAATCAATCTTTTCTACAGGCAAACCTAATCCTCTAACCAATTTCTTTGTATCGTAGAAACTATTAGTCATTATGTTATCAGCAGGGAGTAACTCTGACATTAATTGACATATTTCATCATAACATCTTTCTGAAAAATGATGTTCCGCTTTCATATTTAACAACCTTGCAGTAGCTGATAACTGAGAATGGCCAGAAGGAATGCCTTCCCATAATTCTCTTTCACTAGACTTTAACATTTCATGTAATTGCTGATATTCAGGTGCAGGTATTTCATCTATGTTGGAATAATCAGTTGCATTGATCGCATCTTGAACCATTGATTGCATTGCAATATTATTAGTTAATGGTTCGAGGGACGCAACAAAAGTATCAGATGATGAACCAACAGAAGGGCCAATTGATTCATATACATAAGGTTCTCCATGACAGTACCAATTATAGTAATTAGGCACAAACCCATTTCTACAAATATGTACTCTCACCGTATCTTCATCATGGTAGTCTATATTTCTGCATTTTCTATGATTACATGGACACTTTAACTTATCACCATCCATACATTCTGGATGACTCTTAGCAAAATTCATAAACTGTTCCAGATCAGTAATAAACTCATCTCTAATAAATCCATTGTCTAATCGGTTGTACATCCAAGCCTTGTTCATATACATTGTTACCTAATCATAATCAAATTAAAATAAATTAATTAAGGTATACCTAAATTATTCTAATTAAAGGAAGTATCATGGTGTTCAGTAAGATATAGCTAAATTATTAATTCTATATGTTATCACATATAATAAGGTCTAACATAACATGCTAAATTAACAAGTACGATAAAATCATATAATAACTAAAGTTACCTAATTATTAAAGACTAAAATTACAAGTAATTGCTAATTTAATAAAATTCTAATATAACAAAAAACATAAGAACAAATTATACCTGAATATCAGATAAAAGTCGGAGAAGACCAGCAAAAGCAATAACCTAAGAAAAAATAAATTATAGTTAAAAAGTTGATGCAAAAATAAGATCCACTCATTCAAAAGTTGATGGGTAAGGGTTGAAACCATAATTGAGCAGCCAGATCAACTCATTCAAAAGTTGATGGGTTAGGGTTGGAACCCTAATTAAGCAACCAGATCAACTCATTCAAAAGTTGAATGGTTACGGTTGAACCCTAATTGAGAAGCCAGATTTGGCCCTCACGGTGGGCAGGCGAGGCCAGCGAGGTGCGGAGCCGGCCAACGCTTCCCGGGCGCGCGAGGCCAATGGCCGGACGCGCGAGGCAGCTAGTCGGACGCGCGAGGCCGCTGGAAGGCCAAGATGCACGACCGCTGGCCGAGCGCACACCAGCGCCTGTGAGAAGGGCGCGGCCAGACCTGGCCGGCCGCGGCCGGGAGCGGCCAGACCGGGCCGACGCGCGCGGGCGCGGCCAGACCTGGCCGACGCGTGCGGGCGCGGCCAGAACTGGCCGACGCGTGCGGGCGCGGCCAGAACTGGCCGACGCGCGTGCGCGAGGCCAGATCTGGCCGACGCGCCCGCGCGTGGCCAGATCTGGCCAGCATCGCCTGCGCGAAGCCAGATCTGGCATCTGGCCGGCCGCGCCGGCGCGAGGCCAGATCTGGCCGGCTGCGCCGGCGCGAGGCCAGATATGGCCGCCGCGAAAACCCAACCGAAGATTTGGAGAAAGGAGAAACATTTACCAGAGTTTTGGAGAAAGAAGAAAATCTTACCGGAGAACTAGAACGCGCGAGCGAGGGAGGAGACCGACGGCGAAGAGCAACAGAGATCGAGCAAAAAGGGGAGATCGGGCGAAAGGGGAGACCGACGGCGAAGAGCAACAGAGATCGGGCAAAAAGGGGAGATCGAGCGAAAGCAAAAGATTCTGCCCTAATATTAGTTTTTTCCGACGGAAAGTAAATTCCGTCGGGAATTTCCGACGGAAAGTTATTTCCGTCGGGAATTTCCGACTGAAGGATAAATTCCGTCGGAAATTTCCGACGGAAATATCTTTCCGTTGGAAATTTCCGACGGAATTTACTTTCCGTCGGAAATTTCCGACAGAATTTACTTTCTGTCGGAAATTTCCGACGGAAAGATATTTCCGTCGGAAATTTCCGACGGAATTTACTTTCCGTCGGTAATATGCTATTTTCTTGTAGTGACGGTGAACCCGTCGGAGACGTACATACAAGGTGTCACGTCATTCACTATGATTTTCACTCTTTCATTTTCACTCTCCTAATCATTATTCAATTATTATATCATAGACGTCATATGTTCGCGGCGTGGGCTACAACACGAGCTGTTTAGGATCTTTCTTATTTCAACGTTCTTTGGTTTTTACATTTTTATCATCCACAAAATTGCAAATTAATCAAACAAAAGTTATGAGCTAACAGGCTAAGTTAACAAAAAGTGGCTACTTTGAAATGATTAAATGACTTTAAAAATTCTAAATAGAAATACGGAATAATTGCAGAATCATTGTGGACAATAAACAAATATCAATATAATGATAATAATTTATTGTTCTTATTAGTTACAAAACATTTAAGGTAGAAAGATTTATAATTTCTCTTGATTCCTTCTCTGTTTGTCTTCAAAGTAATTAATTACTTAATTAATTGAGCTTGCTGCACTTCAACCGGACCTCTCCCGTCGTCCCTGGACGCGGCTTGAGGGCTCCCATCTTGATCATCGCCGCCGCGAAGTCCCCGGCGAAGGCCGCTCCGTCGGCACTGTACTGCCTCACCAGCGCGTCCTGCGACCCGCCGTTCAGCAGCTCCTGGTCCGAGTGCAGTAGCCCCCTCCTCGCCACCAATCCCCGGTAGTACGCGTTGTCGAACCGGTACGGCGTCTCGCTGTCGAGCGGCGCGAGGTTACTGCCGCCGTCGGGCGAGCAGATGCGCCTGCGGCTGGCGGCGAAGCTGGGGTCGGCGTTGCAGTCGTTGTAGATGTGGGCGGCGAAGTTGTCGCACTGCGCTTGGCCGATGGTGTGGCCCCCGGAGAGGGCGGTCATGTCTCGCGGGCTGAGGCCCTTGTCGCGGAACAGGGAGATGAGCTCCGACAGGTCGTTGAACGGCGCCGGGATTTCTTTGTTGGCGGCGTCCTGGTACGCCGCCAGCGAGTCCCGGCGACCCAATTGCACCGTCCACGTCGGCCCTCCGAGCTGCACGCATACAAATTACTCACTACATCTCAAACCAATTCCTACAAATCACAATTCGATCTAAGATTCCTCACCGAGGCGACGCCATCGTGAGCAGAGAGCGCGAGGACGTCGGCGCAGGAGACGGTGGCCGGGCACTCAGCCTCCACCCTGGCTTTGATGGCGTCGATGAGTTCAAAGCCATGGGCGGAGTTATTGTTGGGGTTCGCAAACTTCTCGCTGGCGAATGCCGCCGTGCCATCCAAAAGGATCGATGCATCGCACCCCTGTTACATCCCACAGTTCATTCGATATCAAGAGAAGAAGAAGAAGAAGAAGGAGAAATCACACTTCAACCAACTAAACAGATACGGCAAGTCATGGTACATTAACAAAGCAGTCGTGGAAGAAGAGGCGGAGAACGAAGGCAGCATTCCTCGGGTTCTGCCGGACGGCCTCGGCCATGGCGGAGCGCACGATGGTCCTCAAGTTGGGGCACTTCGCCGCGTAGAACTCGGGAGACAGGTGGCCGGAAACAAGCACGGCTGCGGAGACGACGGAGAGAGCCAGGAGCAATGTGGGAATCGTCGACGACGGCGATGCCATGTGGCAAGCTGCTGCTGGCTGCTGCACAATCTAGTTATGTCTTATGACTTACGGAGACGACAACTATATCTATATATAGATTCTTTCATGTAGATATCATTGATCTAGGCTTTGAATTGATATACAGTAGTGGTTAGGAAACTTAATACGCGTTGACCCTTTCATATGTTTGACTTGGACAAACTTTAATTAATTTAATCAAGCTAAGCTATGACTTGGTATTAAAACAAATGATGAATTAATTAACCACCTGTTCACAGTCCAGTCTTACGAAATGTTGTCTCGACGGGTTGGATCGGATGGTAAAGTGCTTGTTCATTTATTTGGAGGTCACAGGCATAGTTTGTAGAATCGCGATCCTGGATCGTAGGATCGTACGATCCTACGATCCTACGCCAGAAAACGATCCAGAATCGCGCAGAATCGTTTTTTGTAGCAGGATCGCAGCAGGATCGGTAGGATCGGACAGAATCGGACAGAATCGTATAGGATCGGACAGGATCGGAACAGAATCGGAACAGGATCGATGAAAGCTTTAAGAGGTCATAACTTTTAACTCGGATTGAACCACGTGACCTATAATATATCAAATTGAAACTCGTTCAAAGATCTACAAGTTAGTTTTAAGATTGAATCCCAAAAAATATTGTTTAAAGCCTTTTCAGAGGCCCAGAAGATTATTAATCTTTTTTATTATTTTTTTTATCTTTTACATCGTTAGTGTTAGTGTTTTAAGATTATTTAAATATCTATTTAATTATTTTTTAGTTAGTTTTTGATTAATAATATTATGTTATATCTTTTTTCTAAAATGATGAGTCTTTAGATGTCTATTATCTAATAGGTTGACAATTAAATTGGATCATCTTGTAATAAATAGAATATTCTTGAAGTTAAACGTGATTATTTTCATTATAGTATTAATAAAAATTGTATATTTTTTCATTTTAAGGGTTTTTGATAGGATCGTACGATTTTACGATCCGATCCTGACCGATCCGATCCTGACCCCAAATCGATCCTGTGTAGGATCGCGATTCTACGAACCTTGGTCACAGGTTCGAAGGTCGTCAGTTGCGCACGGGGATAAAACTCTGATCTGCTGGTATTAATTCCCTCGACCCCAGACGCTTCACCACATCAGTAAAAATCGTGATTTGTCTCTCTCCGGATTCCTATAGGGTCTGGGCCAGGGGTCGTTAAGGTGACGGTTCCACTCTTTTACCTAGTCTTACGAAATGTTTTTTTACTAACTATTAGAATAAATTGAAAAATATTCCTAGTGAATGGTTAAAAATTTAATATCTTAATTTTTATAAGATATGTTATAGTTAAAGATTGGATCGTAAATGACTTAATGATAATTTTAAGCCGTTTTATTGCACGAATCGGTATAGAAGACCAGGTAGGAGGTTGATAATGTCAAATTTATAAATCTAAACGTGTTCTCCAAGATTTTTCTGCAGTTCAAATTCGTGTGTTTAGTCGTCCGAGGAACATTTCGGCTATATATAATTATTATATAATACTGCAATCAATATGATGGGACTATTTGTGACGACTGTATTGAAGATTACGTGCCAAAAATTTTATGAATAATTCAAAGAAAATAGATAAATTTCTAAATCCAAATCATGTGGGTTGACCATTTCTAAGATCTAAGTCCAGAAAGAAAGGATTAATGGTAGACCATTTTGGCCATATTAATCCTAGATAGACATCCTTGATATAATAACATATAAATTATGCATATTTAGAAATTGAACTTCTAGATATTTGTCCGATTTAAAATACAAATCCTTAGCTCATGG
This sequence comes from Boesenbergia rotunda, assembly GCA_024364735.1. Taxonomy (NCBI): domain Eukaryota; kingdom Viridiplantae; phylum Streptophyta; class Magnoliopsida; order Zingiberales; family Zingiberaceae; genus Boesenbergia; species Boesenbergia rotunda. Next base: position 455,369 of record JAGFNQ010000757.1, read on the forward strand.
TACCAAAATTATACACTTTCAGTGACTTTGAGCAGTACGTTTAAGTCTGAAGCAAAATTTAAACTTAATTAAGATTACTTTTTTGAATCTTAGCTCATGCTTTGACGGTTTATGAATCTAAATCTGAACTTGACTGTCATATATATTTGGATTCAATAGCACTGAAACCATGCGTCGTAGTCATCCTCACACAGGAGAGGATCCAACCCCTGGCCACCTTCCAACTGACTGTCGGAGATTCTGGTACAATTGAAGTCAGCTGAAGAAGTGGCACTCAAGCTATCAGCTGGTTGGTAAAAGACTGAATCTCGCATGGTCTGAGTAGAACAGATTCTGCTCGCCCCTTGAGAACTAGTTGAATCATTCACAATGAAATCAGCCAGGGCCACTGGATCAGGAAGAACAGGAGATGCATCGGTAGGTATGATATCGGCAAAATGGGTTCTGGAGCAGAGGATACTCTTGGTTTGGATCGCGGCGACGACTTCTGGCTCCTTGCCTTTTTCTTTGAATGGCTGTGCTACTTTATTTTTCAGCGGAGGAATTGACTTGCTGGAAGCTAATCCTTTCTCTTCCTCATGTAGGTGTTCCAGTAATTCTTTATCTCATTGTCTGTACGCCCTGGTAATCTTCCTGCTATTAACGACCACCTGCAAGCCAATCAAAATCCTTTTTCTAAACTAAAAACCATCATAAAGATTAAAAAAAAAAATTACACCATAATGTACCTGTTACCAAGTAGGTTATGAAGCCTGACAATGAGCTCCTCTTCTTCCTCAGTGATGTTCCCCCTCTTAATGCCTGGTCTCAGATAATTTAGCCACCTCAATCTGCAACTCTTGGCACATCTGTTTAGTCCTGCAAATGAGTCCAAAACACATTCACAGGCATTATGCATGTCCTCTAAGGATCGTCTTGTATTGGTGTTCATTGCTCATATTGTCATTTAAAGAAAGAAAAATAAATGAACACCCTTACCGGCATTAGCAGGTAAGCTTCTCCATCTCCCCAGGCCATGAGCCCCAATGTAGTCTGAGAGCAGCTTGTCTTCTTGGCTTGTCCAGGCTCCCCTGTTCAGGCCTTCCTTGTCACAATAGGCCTTTCTCATTATTTTTTCTTCTTCTTCTCTTTTTACAGCTTTCAATGCGAGTCCTGCGAATGAACTGAAACCAAAGGGAAGGGAAGAGCATATTATATATACTGACCTTGAGATTTCATAAGGACCTTCTTCCAGCATTAAATGCCAACTGCAAGACAGCTCGGAGGGCCACACACTGGGCAAAACATGGCCATGTCACTCTTTCTCAAGTCTCTTGTCACTTCTTGCTTGATGCAGCAAAGGAATCTCGTTGTCACTGCCATTTCATTCTATGATACAAGTTTGAGGTCATGATGGTAGGCCACCTGCAGATATTAGTTATTTTGTGCAAGCTTGCACAGAGCTTGTTTGCCAAAGAAGGCCTCCCTTAGTCTCTTAGGGTCAGTATCATAGGTTTTGGAAGTTCAAGAAGGCGTTAGTTGATTTATAGTCATCAGGCCTTGATAATAGTAATGAGAAATAGTACAGTGGGTGCTGCTGATCAGGGAAAAGTATTCATGAGCCACCCAACTTGCACCTTTTTCTTCAGCCAGGCACCTTTCCACTGTAGGAGGAAGCTCCCATAATAACATAGAGTGTGATAACAAAATAGCATGCCATTTTGTTCTGATGGATGATAATTTCTATGATTCCTGTGCAAGATAACAATTTTCAGATGATAATGAGAACAAGAACAACAAATAAAAGGCTGTTATTGTGCATTATTCTCATACAAACTTGAAAACTAGCATAGGCATGCTCATGAGGGAAATGTGAGAAATAACACAATTGTAACACAAGTTTAAGGTTGGTCGTTTGCCAACTTATTGACTTTTGCCTTGATCATCACTAAGAGGGAATTTATAGTAAATCGAAAGCAATGATGGTATCCTTCGCCAACACAAGCAGCAGCAGCTTGAAGTATATCAAGACCCATTTCCTAGTGACTTCGTGGTGAACATAGTCCAGAAAGATTTCCTTGAAAAATCCATAAATTTGCCAGTATGTGCACAACACAATTATGGAAGTAGTCAACTTGGTCTTTGATACAAGCAGCAAGAGTGGTAGAAGTGCATAGGTAGTCTTTATGGAGAGCTCCATTCTCTTTACCTTCAAGCTTTCATTAACCAATCTGCTTTTCCTTTCTCTGGTAAGGGTTCCCTCAAGTGGGCTGAAAGCAAGTACTTTTGAGTCTTCATTATGCTTATGCTGAGAAAAATTCTCGGCTCGAGTCTTCAATTCTCCACCATCTGCTTCCACATGCAACCAACGAGCCAAAAATTGTGGATTCCCATGTAGTGAACAAAAAGTGTGATCTGAGGAAAGCTTTCCATTGGCAGAAATCTACATAGGAATAAAAAAAAGCATTAAACATTAAACGTGGTATTTGTAGATATCCACTGACTGCATAGAAGTCCAAACGCTAAACCAATTCAACAAGTTTCTGACAGGCTTTAGGATACAGAATGGGAACTGAACAAAGTGTTCGTGCTGCTGAAAAAGAATAACTGAATGAAGTAACAAAGATTGGAAATTCAAGGTATTAGAGTTAGAGAGATGGATAATTATATAAAAAGAACATAATAAGTGAGATTCAGCAAGTGCATATGTTATGGGGATACAAGGCCATTATTAAAGAACTTACTATAAATTTGTAGAAATAACATTTAAGTTTCTAATACTTTGAATTGGCATGTAGTACTGAAGAAAGACTAACTCTTCTCTTTGTTCTAAAGCTTCAAATAACAATTTGTTTACATTTATCCCATCCTTTTTAACTTTTGAGATCTATTTCCATCAATTTTTGTTGATTCAGTAGTGATTATAAAAATGAAAATAAGATTGGTCGTCTAGATTATTCCTAATTTTCTCTATATCCATTGAAGATTTAAGAAAACCTGAAAAAGGTATAGGAACTTATTAGAACTAAAAAAAAGTGTTTCATATATTCAATGTTGGTCCTAATTATCTTACACTTTTAGTTTCTAAAGTTTTTATCTATGGTTTCTAGTTCTATATCATGAGAATAAAACAACCTACCAAACACCCTCCTAATCAGTAACTTATTTAAATGCTATAGGAACTCACAAATTCAACTCCCTCTTGGCTTAGACCATTTTTACTAAAAAACGAAAGTCGACAACCAAGTTTTTAAAGTGTATCTATATCCCATTGTTAGGTACTTCATTCCCTACATACTAAGATCAACAGCCTGTATAATCATTTAGATTGATATTTCACCAACTTCATTTCCTCTAAATATTTATAATAACCGTCACTTAACTACCTAAACTATAAATTGTAATATTTTCCCTTCTAGTTAATTGGTGCTAGGGCAACAACCCATTATCATAAAATCATGGAGTAACAATGTTTCACATTTGTTCAGATGAGTGTGAAATATGGAAAGCATTGTCCTAGAAATAGAATGCAATATATCTAAACATTATAGGTTGGGTAATTTCCGATAATTTCCTACTTTATCGTATGATCTTTTGAAAGTATCCATTTGTTAAAGATCTCGAGCATTTTCACAAATGCATTTAAAAATGGGTTCTCACAAAGATTTGCACTACTATTTCACTGTGACCCTCAACTTCACAAAATTCCTGCTTGGGCAAATTTTAGAGGTGTATACATGAAACATTAATTTCTTACGTCGCCCAGAATTTCAGATTATTGATTCGCAGTGGATGTTTAAATGTGATCAGGAAACAAAATCTTGTTTTTCAACAAGGAGAGTATAAAACATTTTAATATTGAAACAGCTCAAGCCATACGATTGTTCTAATCTCATATCACTCAAAACAAATCCTCCAAGGATGTGATCTTGAGATTGCGCTCGTTTCATAGCGCCATGTATGCTATTTACCCTCCCCTATTCAGATAACCTTACTGTAAGTAAAAGTGTAAAACAATCGATCCTGATTGATCTCAACTTAATTGGACATAACGTATACGACGCATTGACGACTCAAGTGACCTTAAAAAGAGCAAGGCAAGAAAAAGGGTTACCTTTTCCGAGCCAATGCAGCCATGAACCGTGGATGGGACAAGACTACGAGTAGCGGCGGCGAGGAGATCGGGCCGGGAGGCAACAGATCCGCGATCAGATAGCGGGTGGAAGGCGAGGGAGCTCAGGCCTCCGGTTCGCTCGAAGGAGGAGACGAGATCGCACAAGGGCGAAGGGTCGAGAAGGCCCCGCCGGTGAAGTAGGACCTTTGATCGGCGCAAGAGAAAGGACGCCATCGCTGTGACAAACTCGGACTCAGAGAGAGGAGAAAGATAAAAATAAAACGCCAAAATTGTTAATATGATCTTAAAAATACAACATTTTATATGGAAAAATGACAGGGAGAGTAAATAGTAGAGTAAATGACATGACATTTTACATGTAGCGATTTCTAACGGATTCATCGTGCCCCCAGGTATAGTTTGATTCGGGGCGACGGTCGAAGGCCGCCGATGATGTCCAAGCGATAATCGGACGAGTACATATAAAGTGTCACGTCATATACTCAAGTGTCACATCATTAACTCTACCATTCACTCTTCCATTTTCACTCTCCTATTATAGCTCTTTTTCGTGAAATCATACGTAAGAATTCATATTTTTTTAAAAAAATTATTTAATGATTTATTTTTTTATTAAAAATATATGTAAAAGTAATTATTTTCTCTTATCCTCCTCTCTAATAATTCTTTTTGGTAGTCCACTTTTCAAAACATCACATCACCTTTTTATAATTTAATTTTAAAATAATAAATTATGACTCAAATTCAGATATTTTTATTTCTCTCATCCTATATATCTTTTCATGCCTCCTACAACTCGACTCATTCTGAACCTTTTATTATATTTTACTGCGATTGTGAAAAGATTAAAAAATAATTCAATATTATAATTTAAATAAATGATGATTATGTATTTTAAAAATATATTTTTAAAATGGAATAAATATTAAGTCGAGTTGAGCCTGAAATTCAAGAATATCAAGCCCAACATGAGTGTGAATCGGAGAATATTAAACCCTATATTCCAAATCAAAAATATTTTTCTCAAAATAATTATAAATAATTAAAATAAAGATACAAATATAAAATATAAAATATTGAAAAATATAAATAAAATAAAATGACTAAGGATATATAAAATATAAAAAAGAAATAGACTTCGTAAAATTGTATATATATTAGAAATATATAAAATAAAATTTATATGTGAAATTAAGATAGATTAGATATCATTGAAAAAAATATTAAAATCGATTAGATTTGATTTTAAACCCAAAGAGGGTTTGAAATGAATTATTTCAAGTCCTCTTTGGGTCTGAAATGAAATATTTCATGTCTAAAAAGGGTCTGCATTAAATAAATTTCAGGGCCTTTTGGGACTAAAATATTTTTATTTCAGGCTCTAAGAGAGTCTGAAAATGTAAAATATAAAAAATATAAACAAAATAAAAATAATATATATATAATATAATAGTTTTGATATATCAGTTCCTCGTTTGTCTTTCCAAGATTTAAAACTACGTTAGACATTAGCTTCAAATATAAAATTAAAAAAAACAAATTTAAATATAAAAAATAAAAATTTAAATAAAATATAATAATAATAAAGAATAAAGTAAAATAAATAATATAGGTAAAAATATATATAATATGAATAAATAATATTGTAATAAATATAAAAGAGACTGATAAAGTAAATAGATAAAAAAATAAAGATATAAATATAAAATATAAAAACATAAAAATAAATAAAATAAATATAAAATATAAATAAATAAATAAAGTTTATATATTAAAAATATAAAAAATAAATAAAATAGAAATTAAAATAAAATATAAATGTGAATGAAAAATAGATAATAAGATATAATGATAGAAAATAAAGAGATAAATATGAGAGATAAAAAAAGATAATATTGTTAGAATGTATACTAAAAGTTTTATTTTTGGTTAAGGATACATTTACATTTTAAAGAGAATCAGAAAATCACACAGTGCATGTTTACATTAGTATATGCACAAAACTGTCTGATGCTTAACATTGTAGCTAACATGGTGCGTAGTGTCGCACAGAAGATTATGTTATCAGGTTCTTGCTGAAGCATAAGAAAGAGGTTACAACTGAGATGAAGTTGGACAAACCATCGGGATAATTGTAGTGTAATTAGGTGTGGTTTATCTTAATTATGTAATTACACTAGTGTACTTTGTGTACATTGAGTAGGACCAAAAGAGAGGTCATCCAATTTTTGTACTTAGTAAATTGGATAAGACCTCGGATAATATTATGGAGTACGATCTCTTAATCCCAAAATAATAACGGGCATATATTATTAATTATTATCTCTTTGATTTACCAATGGGCGAGATCTATTCTGTTAAGTTAGGAAATAATATTAATAATATGATGTGTCGTTGTTTATTGACGAAATCCGTGTCCTGGAGAGTTGGGTTGATGATGCCCCCTTGGTGAGCTCAAAAAGATCGTCATGTCAAATCTTGCAAGTGGACTATGGTCCGACATGATGAAAAGGTTGAGTGGTATTAATCAAGAATCAAAAGGATAATTAATTTAATTATCAGTAAATTAAATTAATTATTGGGCATACGATATCTTAAACACGGGAGATGGATGACTCGTAATAAGGTGGAGCCCATATGAAAATATGGGGGTTGGTGAGGAAGTACAATGGGATCCTTTAGTGGAATGGATCACCATTAATGGATCGAGTTTGGATCCATTAGCGGGCCAAGAACCAACTCCTCCTCATGGTTCCTATCTTAGCCCTATAAATACCCCAAAGGAGTCATGATACAAGAGAAATTAATCCCTGATTAATTTTAGAATTAATCCCATCAAAACCCTTAGAAACTCTACCTCTCTCTCCCTCACAAGTTCTCTCCCCTAGGGTTTAGGCTGCGCCAAATCAAGGGAGCAAGAAGACAAGGTCTTCTCCTCCTTCTCTTTGGGCGTGGAACCTGAACAAGAGAGAGCACCATCAGGTGGTGCTCGGTGGGAGAGAAAGGAAGGGAAAGAACGCCGGCGGTGACCTCAAGTGGGAGGTTGCGGTGTTGGCGGGAAGAGGAAAGAAGGATCAAGGAAGAGAGGTTTCGCACCCTTCTTCTTCTTCCTTTTCTCTCCATCATCTTGCTATCTTTCTTCCTCCTTGCTGTGCGCAAGCTGGGCGCGAGTAGGAGCCATCGCGCGCTGGGAAGAAGGAGAAGTCCTTCCTCCCTTGGCCGGTGGCATTGAAAGAGAAGATAGGTGAGGTTTCGGCTAGGTTTGGAGGGAAGGAGAACCTTGGTTCTCTTCTTCACCTTCATCATCATCTTCCTCCTTGGTCTACTTGGTGGATGGTACAAGGAAGAGGAAGCTTCTTCCTCCTTGAAGGGTCGCCGGCGGCAAGAAACCCTAGCTCTAGGGTTTCCTCTTGGTTGGCGCAAAGAAAGGTGGAGAGAAGAAGAAGGATTGATTCAGAGCCTTGGTGATTCCGAGACTTGGTAGATCGTCACCCACACAACGTCCGAGAGGGGAGGGTCATAAGATAGAAGACTGTCAGGTAAACGGCTAGGTATAACTCTCCCGAGCTCCGTTTTTCTTATCACATGTTTTAATTGTGCCACAATACTTTGCTTCGTCATTTTATGCATGTTAATTAGTTATTTTGATTTGTGATCATAGATAATAATTAATTAACTGGATCCCGAAGATAAACACAAAAATCGACAATCCAAATCGTCGTCTTTTCCGCGGTTAATTAATCCGGAAAGTTACAAGGCCTTAACCTTGATTTTGGCTAAGTTGTAACTTGGAATAATTAACACGACGACGAGTCGGTCGTTAGAAGGACGGGTCTCTATTCGGATTAAATTTTAATCCGTAGACATAGAGAGGTCTTTTAGATACGATCACGTAGTTATCTTGGAAACTGCTAAGTCATACCCAACAAATGTGAATATGCTACAATCGTTACATGATGCATTGTCCCGTGTCAAGTGACACGACACAAGAAGATCATTGCTAGTGGTTAGGACTAAATTTTGATACCATAATTATCTTCTCCTAGCTCAACGATATTTAGTTACATCAAGTATTGAGAAATCCAAATGTCCTAGGTCCATGAGTGAGTTTTGACGAAAACTCACTAATAAACTTAGAACAGTTCAATTGCAACAATTTCAAATATTATAAGTTTATGAGGTTGCAAGGACTCGTATTGTGCTATCCAATGTGTATTTATGAGTTTTCCAGATATTCTTTAATAGTACGATACGTTTAAACTTGTTTAAATGTAAATTAAATTGAATTGTATATCTCTATTGAAATGTCCTAAATACACATTGAATGACACAATTCAAGTTTTTATAACACCATAAATTCATAATATTTGAAATTATTGTAATCATACTTTTCAAGATCCATAAAGTGAGTTTTCAATAGAAATATAATATTTTAATTTTATTATATTTATTTCTTATATTTTTAATCTATAATATTTATTTATATTTTATACTTTCTTTATTTGTTATTTTTTATTCTTATTTTATATTTATATCTTTATTTTTTTTATCTTTTTATATATTTACTTTATCTTTCTCTATTATATTTATTATTTATTCATATAATATATATATATTACTTATATTATTTATTTTACTTTATTCTTATTATATTTTTATTTAAATTTTATTTTTTATATTTTACTTTATTATTTTTATTTTATCTTAGTTTTGAAATTTTATATTTGAAACTAGTGTCTAACATAACTTCAGATATTTATTGAACTAAAAAAAATCTGATATATAAAACTATTATATTATATATATATATTTTTATTTTTATTTTTATATATTTTACATTTTCATACCAAAAAGGACCTGAAATAATTTATTTCAGACCCTATCGGGACCCGAAATAAAATCTAATCGATTTTTAATAATTTTTTTGATGATATCTAATCTATCTTAATTTCCACATATAAATTTTATTTTTGTTTCTATTTTATATATTTCGAATATATATAATTCTACGAACTCTATTTTTTTAAATATTTTACATATCTTTCCTTATTTTATTTTGTTTATATTTTTTGATTTTTTACATTTTCTATTTATATTCTTATTTTAATTATTTATAATTATTTTGAAAAAAATAATTTCGATTTTGATTATCAGAGAGTTTGATATTTTAGGATTTCAGAACCACGTTGGGGCTGATATTATGAGATTTCAGACCTAACGTGGCCTGATATTTATCCCATTTTAAAAATATTTTTTTAAATATACAATCATCATTATTATTTATTTATAGGATAATATTTTAATTATTTCTTAATTTTTTCATAATCGCAGAAAAATATATTAAAAGGTTCGGAATGAGTCGAGTCGTACAAGGTAGGAAGAGATATATAGAATGAGAGAAGATGAAAATATCTACATCCGAACAATAATTTATTATTTTAAAATTATGAAAAGGTAGTTTAGATGTTTCAAAAAGTGAACTACGAAAAGGAGTTATTGGCGTGAGAGGTATAAAAAGAATGAGCTGATTTTATATGCGTTATTTGGTAAGAATAAATTATAAAACTTTTTTTTTTTTGATAAATATGAATTTTTATCTATGCTTTTTTGATAAAATGTCGATAAGGTTGTCCTTTAATTTATTTATTCAAAAATCAAATTTTAAAATATTTATTCAATTTAATATTGAAATTTTGCGTGATTTGGACCATTTGGTAATAAAAAAAACAAAACGCGTGATTAGATTATTTAAGAATTTAGAGTGGTTTTTTTTGTAAAAAAAGTCTAAATATATTTGGTTTTACATTTTTACCCTGAGTTATAGTAGAATTCCTTCGTTCCAGATAGTTCCACAAACTGTCCCGATCCAACGGCTGAGATGGTTCCGAACCTTCTCGAGCTCCAAAGAGACGAAGCCCTACTCTCGTAAAACCCCATCCGCTTCTCACCTTCCTATCTCTATCTGAATCGCCTTGCCTGCAGAGAAACTCTTCCGAGAGACCTAGCCCTATCCGCTCGAATCCCACCAGTCCCTAATCTCCAAGCTCGTGAGGTGAGGTTTTTTTGCTTCTTTCCTTCTATTTCCACGACCTTTTGCCTTCGTAGAGTTTGACCAATTGACGCTTGAGCTTTTCAGTCAAGTTCTGGTTTTTTGGTTGAGATCATTTACCTAAAACTTCGTTGGAAAGAAGAAAAGTCATTTTGTTTTGCCATTTCAGTTTGTGCAAGAAGCTTAAACTTGGCTCAATAGTATGCCTGCACTTTACCTTATTTATTTATTATTTAGGGTTGCGCTGTTTCTACTGCTTAAAATTTGATGTATACACTTGTGGTATGGTTTATCATACTTCTGTTTAGATTGTTTGTCGTGGGAAATTTGAATATGCTGCTGTTGGGGTGCTACTGCATCACCAGATATCCTTTGTTAATCAAAAATTATATAAAATAAATGTTTGCAGATCATTCCTGGACCTCTAGATGTTGTTGTAAACCCGAATTCATATATTTGTGGATGACCCTTGAAGCTCTAGATGTGAATCTTAGATTTCCTGTTTTGTTTTATTTTATTTTAGGGATAATTTGATGTTATATTTCTCATCAGCAGGCAATGGCTTCCGCTTTCTATGCAATGTCCACTTTTGGCGCTGTTGCTTCTCCAGGAAACTTTGGAACGGACAAGAAGTTTGCTTCTAGACAGAAGCTTTCATCTCTTGCTTCTATAACACCTAGTTTACTTATCAGCAACAAGAGGCACAGCTTCAGTTGTCTGAGAAGTCGCAACTCTAAGATTAATGCTATGGCCAAGGAGTTATACTTCAATAAAGATGGATCAGCAATTAAAAAGCTACAGGTATGTTATGTAAATAGTAAACGTTTCCAGTATGTATCTCAGTAGTTTTTTTTTTGTTTCTAATATTTCGTTAATGCTGTCATCAGTCTGGCGTCAATAAGCTAGCAGATCTTGTCGGGGTTACTCTAGGCCCAAAGGGCAGGAATGTTGTCTTGGAAAGCAAGTATGGATCACCTAAGATTGTCAATGATGGTGTTACAGTAGCAAAAGAGGTCGGCAAATTCTTCATTTGATGCCTATGATATCACGATATTCTCCATATTTTGTCTTATATAGTTATTTTTATCTCATTATGTCCCTACGTTATGAATGATTGACTGCCCTGTGTGTCATTTCTGTGAATTTCGTGGTTGGTTTTTTCTTTTCGTAACAAGTATAATGTGCTAGTATCACTATCATGCTAGTTAAGGTGAAGTGGCCTCTGCTAGTTGAACTTTTTGTATTTTGCAAACAAGCCTAGCAGCAAGTTCATAGTCATTATTCGGAGATGTTGTGAAAGTTTCATTGTCTTCTACTTGTATGTTTGTTCTAGTAGCTAAATGTTTGTTCTAGTAGTTCTATATTTTCTTGCTAAACTTGTATGGTCCTTCACATGATTACAAATTTTATATTGTGAAGTCATGCTCTCACACTAGCAAGAGAAAGGTATAGTATTGGATGGTATACTATGCAATACTGCCTTCTTTGTGTGAATAATGTACCTCCTGATACAAGTTCATTTTGGATGTTGGTCTTTCATTGGATTGATACATCTGCATTGGCAGCATGGTCTGGTGCAATTTTATTTTGTTCTTCTTGGATTCCATGGAAATGTTTTTGATTGATGTCTATTGGCAGTGTGATTGACTGTGTAGCTGATATGAAAAATATGTTAGGCGCTGACAACTAACTTTGCATTACTATCCTTTGAGTTTTTTACTTGCTCGTTCCCCTTCTAGGTAAGTTCACTTTGTCTTATTAAAAATATTTGTGAGGGTCAATTCTGCTCATAATTTTCTAGCTGCTATCCTTCACAGGTAGAATTATCCTTTTTTGTCCGTTCTGGAAAAAGCAATTTGATAGTGCTTTGATCCTTGTTTGATTTTTATTATGTTTAATTGTGATATTGAATCTTTTATAACTCCAACTGATAATAGGTTGAGCTAGAGGATCCTGTCGAGAACATTGGTGTCAAACTAGTTAGACAAGCGGCTGCCAAGACTAATGATTTGGCCGGGGATGGTACAACTACATCTGTTGTTCTTGCTCAAGGAATGATTGCTGAAGGTGTTAAGGTACACCATCCTGATCATCGTCTGTGTAGTTGTTTGTGGATTGATTGTCCCTGCTGATCACTTAAATGTGCATCTCATGCAGGTAGTTGCAGCAGGAGCTAATCCTGTTCAAATTACCCGTGGTATTGAAAAAACTGCCAAAGCTTTAGTTGCTGAACTTAAGAAGATGTCTAAAGAGGTAGGTTGGTCTTTCTGTCAGATTGTATCAGTTGCCTCCAAATGTGAAATAAATCAACTATAGTCTAAAGTTAGTATTGATATCAACAGTTCTAATTATGCAATCTTTGTGATACAGGTTGAAGACAGTGAACTTGCAGATGTTGCCTCTGTTAGTGCTGGTAACAATTATGAAATAGGAAATATGGTAGCCGAGGCAATGAACAAGGTTGGGAGGAAGGGTGTAGTTACTCTTGAAGAAGGGAAAAGTGCTGAAAATCATCTGTATGTTGTTGAGGGAATGCAATTTGATCGAGGATATATTTCCCCATACTTTGTGACAGACAGTGAAAAGATGACCGCTGAGTATGAGAATTGCAAGGTTTTAATCTTATGACAAGTTACTACATTTTTTTTTTTTGTCTTGGATGCCCCTTTTGAGGTTAATGTATGATTTACTGTAAGCTTGTATTAAGTCATATCTTGTTGTGTCTTCAGTTGCTTCTTGTCGACAAGAAGATCACAAATGCAAGAGATCTTATCAGTGTGTTGGAAGATGCTATAAGAGGGGGATATCCAGTAGTCATAATTGCAGAAGATATTGAACAAGAAGCTCTAGCAACACTTGTTGTGAATAAATTAAGAGGGGCATTGAAAATTGCCGCACTAAAAGCTCCTGGATTTGGGGAGCGCAAAAGTCAGTATCTTGATGACATCGCAATATTGACAGGAGGTTGGTATATTTGCTTTCTTCATAATTTCTTAGTTAAGATATTCTGTTTGCATTTACACTATCCTTCCCAAGATTTTTACAGCATGTTGATTTGTGCAGCTACTGTGATCAGAGATGAGGTTGGTCTCTCCCTGGACAAAGCTGACAAAGAGGTCTTGGGTACTGTTGCCAAGATTGTTCTTACTAAAGATTCAACCACCATAGTTGGTGATGGGAGTACGCAGGAGGAAGTCAATAAAAGAGTAGCACAGATCAGAAACCTGATTGAGGTTGGATTGTAGAGAAAGGATATTTGCTTTTTTACTATATCACAATTCCAAGTTACTAGCTGTATTGAATATATACTTAGGTTGCGGAGCAAGAATATGAGAAAGAAAAGCTTAACGAGAGAATAGCAAAACTATCTGGTGGTGTTGCTGTCATTCAGGTATGCTGATTTTTTTTTTTGTTGAGGTTTCAGTATATTATTTGTTTGTTTTCTTCCTAAGGCCTCAATATTTGTGTGGTATTTTAGCTTATTTTGTCTTGTATCTCAAACTTGTGCAGGTCGGAGCACAGACTGAAACAGAACTAAAAGAGAAGAAATTGAGAGTTGAAGATGCTCTTAATGCTACAAAGGTCAATTTTATGGCTGATAAATTTGTAATCTATGGTATGCACTATGTTTAAGATTGTATTTCAATCACCTTCTATTTTTATGTTTAGGCGGCTGTGGAGGAAGGTATTGTTGTTGGTGGTGGGTGTGCCTTGTTAAGGCTTTCATCCAAAGTTGATGCCATCAAGGAAACTCTCGAAAACGATGAGCAAAAGGTTCGCATTCCACTTGAATGAAGCAAAATTGCTTTATCCATGTGCATTAGTAAAAATAATGTTAAAGGTTTCTACATTGAATCTTCCCTCGTGATGCAACTTGCAGGTTGGAGCAGATATAGTTAGGAAGGCTTTGAGTTACCCTCTGAAGTTGATTGCTAAAAACGCTGGTGTCAATGGAAGTGTAGTCACTGAAAAGGTAAGCTTTTTTTCCCCTTCTGGCTGAACTGGGTTCTTATCATCTATGACTATATTGTTGGACAATTACTCTAGGTATTGTCAAATGACAATTTCAAATTTGGTTACAATGCTGCTACGGGTAACTATGAAGACTTGATGGCAGCCGGGATAATCGATCCCACCAAGGTTTGCTCTTTTCATTTCTGTTTTGCATTTTGCACGTCTACTCGCTATATGGATACTGTGGAGTTTCGTTGCCAAAACTAACTAAGCCGATCGAAACAGGTGGTGAGATGTTGCTTGGAGCATGCAGCTTCTGTAGCCAAAACTTTCCTCACTTCCGACGTAGTGGTCGTCGACATCAAGGAGCCTGAGCCTGTCCTGCAGGAAACCCAATGGATAACTCAGGTATGGAACACTGAAACAATATTAGGAATCTGTATTATCATCTTTGCTAATGTATGTGCTCCTTACACACTGCTACTGGCAGGTTATGGCTACTAAATAAACCGAGAAAGGATTTCACGGCGATCTTCGATATATGCTACCGGTCATTCATAACAATTTGGAGTAGCTTGGGGTAAAGTCGATGCGAAAAGGGCTTCTATTGAGAAGCAATTCGAGCGGAGGAAAACAGTAGGTTACATGGGAATAGGAACTAGAAACCTCATTGTGCCTCTATATTTTTCGTATGCGGATGCAATTGCTGCTCGTCATGTCAATTGCCTATTGTTATCATGAAATCTGCGTTGACATTTTGACGTACAAATCGACGTGTTCTTCAATTCTGAGTCATTTTGAACCTACTTGGGTCTGAAAGTCAACGACTTCATTAGAAGTTCCAATTTGACATTAAGGGTACGTAAATCTACGGTTTCCTGCGGATTTACCATTAAGCCGTATCGATTCGTCGAACGGTAGTGAATTAGATTGGGGTCCTGGGCTCCACCTGTTTCTGCCAATGAAAAGTTGTCTGGTTAATGATGCAGTGGTAGGTCTCAAGCATTTACTTTTCCAAATATTTTAAAAATTAAATATCAGTTTCGAATTAATAAAAAAAATTGATATACCATATAATAGTCGGATGAATTTGAGATGATTCATCCAGTTTTACAAAATATTTTTATTCAGGATAAATTAGTAAACATTCACAGCATTCAAACATCTAATAGAAATTTTTTTATTTTTATAAAATATGTTATAATTAAGATGGCATAATATAGATGATAAAAGATGATCTAACGTCTTTATTAACTAGATGTTTTTCAATTTATTTTGATGTTAAATTTTATGGGATCAATTTGATTATTTTTAAAATTAATCAACATAAACATTATAAAAATAATAATAAATAAATAAATAAATAAGCCAGTAAAGCAACCACACAATCAGCTGTCGGTAGCCAAACAACCCAGGGCAGGATTTGCGTCAGGTCGGGCGATCATTGATCGGCGATAAACCGGAATTTGCTCATTCAACGGTTATGATGGGATTTCTTAATCTAGCCTATGTGGCTCCTTGGATAGGATCAGAGTCATGTTTCATTATCTTCTAATTGGATCCACTAAATATAAATACATTTTTTTCTATTTGATTTTTAATAAAAACCATTTATAAATTCCTCATAGCCGATCTCCGGCTTTCCCTTCAGCCGTCTCCGCGGCCGCCGCCGCCGCCGCCTACTTCCTTCTCCTCTAGGGTTTCCTTTTCCCGTCGCCGGAGAATAGATGCATTCCTTCGGCCTAAAGCCTAATCTCGCCCCGATTCTTTTGTGATATTTTGCGGCTCGACGAGGGAGGCATGGACGGCTCTGGAGGAGAGAGGGGCGGAGCCTCTGCTAAGGAAGCCGCAGATACGACGGGTAACGCGGCTCACAGTGTCGGTGCCCCGCCGCCGTTCTTGAGCAAGACGTACGAGATGGTGGACGACCCGGCGACGGACGTCGTCGTATCGTGGGGACCGGCCAGCAACAGCTTTGTGGTGTGGAATACCACCGAATTCGCCAGAGACCTCCTCCCCAAGTTCTTCAAGCACAATAACTTCTCTAGCTTCGTTCGCCAACTCAATACCTATGTACGCCTCTTCCACTGATTCCCTTTTCATATGAAAAGTTCATGCTACACATTTCAACGTACCCTAATTTCTGGAGACCTTCTGAACCAAAATTTACTTTGTGATTATATGAATTTTGTTATTATTATATGTGATTTAATGAATTTGTCAAAAGTAAATATTTATTATCATTATTATGAATCAGTTTGCCTAAAATTATGGTTTCAAGTCTTGTATATGTGTGGTATCAGCTTGTGGCATCTAGCTAAATGTCTAGATAAAATTGTTATCTTATTCCTACATTCTTCCAAATTTTGGTAAAGCCCTTGCACATTTATCTTGTTTGGAGCTTGCCAAGGAATTGAGTATCAACTGATACATGATTGCTATTGTAAGCGTCTACGCGTCAGACTGGAATTGTTATCTCGTCACTATATTCTCTTGAACTTCAGTCAAGCACTTCCACATTTATCTTGTTTGGAGCTTGGCATGGGAAGTGAGTTAACTGATCCATGACTGTTGTTATAAGCATCTTTAAGTCAGGCTGGACAAACATAGTGTCACGCCTTGGGGGTGTAATTTCTGGTTCCCAACTCTGTGACAATATAATAACAGAGGTCCCATGAACCATCTAAACAGAATAACCAGAAAATTCATCAACTGTATATATCATATGTTTCATAGACAACGAAATGATACATATAAAACGACATATGAAACAAAACGTAAATACAATGAAACGAAAGTAAAACAAATCAGCATGTCGAGATATCTGAGCAACTCTATGTAAGGCCAAAACCAACTATAATATCAAAAATGTCCCTATGCTTGCAAAACTGGAGGCCAAAGAAAGCAGAAAGTATATGCAGGAATTTAATCTTGTTTAAAAGGTCAAGGAATCACAATTTATTATTAAAACTTTTAATTCTTCTTTAAGTTCTCAAATAATATACATAAATGTATATTTATGATCATCTAGCATTTGTATGTTAAAATTAGAATTTATCTTTATATGATATGATATCATCAATTAAGATAAATTCTCAAATTTTACTATTTAATCAACAAGTATACATGTCATCTATGCCTCTATGGTATAATATTAACATGAGTAAAAGTCATAAATCATGTGAGTATTAACAATGTGAGTATCGGCATGAATATTAGTGGTCTAAAGTTGATAAATCAACTAAAATTGAATACTTAACACATAGGTCTTAGGCCTTGAGTGGTTGACCATCTAAACTGTGAAACAGGAACTTCAACATGGTTTATTCTAGGTGAGACCAATACTATAATGGGGCAAATGGGCATCTAGGATGTATATAGATTTGGTGTTCTAGTGGGATTACTTAATGACAACTCTTAAAGAACATACAAGAATTATAAGGTTGTCTTGAGCTTGGTTCTGAAAACGGTCTCTTACTATTTAATGGACACTCAACTTTTTAAACTGATTAGGTGTAACAGTTGAAAATAAGTGTCCCTAGAGTTTTACTTTTTTGTTTTCATATTCTCTGTATCTATATGTCACCACTTCTCTCTTTGTCATTTGATGTTGGGTAATTTAGAGGAGAGAAGGTTCTGGTGTTTTGTAGCCGTTTGCTTTTTGGCATAAAAGGGAATCTTACAAAGCTATGGTACAATTCACCATAATTTATTGATCATGGGTGTTGGGGCTGTTGGTAAACAACACACACACTTGAAGAAAATGTACTAGAGATGTGAATTTTATGATGAACACTTAGAAATACAACAAGAGAGAGAAACTAAAAAAATTACTATTATCAGAAAAGAATTATTTTTACTAACAATAGATGATAATTTTTTTAAAAAAATTCACAATAATAGATTAATGGTAAACATATATAAGGATGACTAGTGGATGTTATGGTAGATCAAGTTGAATCAGGTAGAGTGGAATGCTTATTGGGTAGATGCAAAATAAAGAAAACTCTAGTTATTATAATAAAAAGAGTAGTACCTGAAGCACCATATGATTGGATCTTAGTTGAATAATTAGAGTGAAAGGTGTAGTAAGGAGACCAATGAACACTCTAGTTAGTGAAATAAAAATTGATTTAATTGATTTTTTAATGTTACTAAGGATATACTCCTCTATAAAACTTATTAGTGGTATGAGATTTTTAATGTAATAAAAAAAAGTTTAATTGAAAGCACTATTCCTTTTAGTTTCCAATTAAAATAAAAAATAGTGTGGAAGGTGTTGTGTGTGAAGATTAGTGGAAAAAATTGTTAGGTAGTCGTCACAGTGCTAGTTTATTTTTATCTACACATAATTTCACTTACTATTATTTGGTATTTACAAGTCGGATGCCATTATTAAAATTAGATCCTTAACACATCTTAACTTGGCTTAAAGATATCATGAGAATCTATCTTGTTACAAATAATACTCCATCCTATAACCTCTTAAAGATTTGTTTAACAAATTCACACATTGCTTATTAGAGCAGACAAATTGTGTGACAACTTCATTGACTTGCATATTCACTTTAATGGAGTGGCAAATGATCTATAGGTATTTTTCTGTCTCATAGAATGTTAGGTTAAACTTTAAACTCTTAAAGACTATGTGCATGCAAGTTGATTTTCACAATACAACATCATCTTTTCTTAAGAGAATGCCCTATCTTGATCATGCTTAACCCAAATAAGATTACATATAGCTAGGATAATAGCCCTGTACTTTGCCCTTGTCCTCGACTTGGCTATAGTAGTTTACTCTTCGAAGAGATCATATTACCTCCCAAAATGATATAGTAGCTCGATAGGGATCTTCTGTCTATGGGAGGTTCTGCCTAATTGGCATTGTTATACCTACAATTTAAAGGCCAACCTGGATTTTGATGTAAAACACTTTTCCTTAGAGCATTCTTCAAATATCATAGGATCCTGAAAGCTACCTCTAAATGATCATGATATTGTGGACTTAAGAAATTGACTAGTGACTACCTAACTGTGAATGATCATGACATTAGAGTTGGTTTATATAAAACTGAAATGTCTTGTTATCTAAAAAAAAAAATCTTATCGCACTTAAAAAAAAAACCTGATTAGTCTCAATAACTAATACTTAATTTTGATTGAAAGAATAACTACGTTAGCTTTAAAAAAGAGCAATATATTGGAATTTGCATTTAGGTATATCAATAATTATTGAAATTAATTATGAGTAGGATGGGTAGCAAATATGCAGTTAGGATACCATTGGCATAGAATGGTTAGTGTGTTTTTATTGGGAACTTAGGCTTCTTGTTTATTTGCTTGACTATTTATGTATTCAACCACTGACTTTTAGAATTTCTTAGTCCATGTTCAAAACCTTTTGCAGGGTTTTAAAAAAGTTGATCCCGATCGATGGGAGTTTGCCAATGAAGGTTTCTTGAGAGGACAAAAACATTTGTTGAAGTTAATCAACAGAAGAAAATCAACCCAGGCACATAACCAGCAGCAGCAGCCACAAACACAGAATACAATTGAGGTGGGAAAATTTGGTTTGGAGGAGGAGATTGAGAGACTTAAGAGAGACAAGAATGTGCTCATGCAGGAACTGGTTAGGCTGAGACAGCAGCAGCAAAGTACTGATCAGCAGCTAAACACCATGGGCCAGCGTCTCCAAGGTATGGATCATCGCCAACAACAAATGATGTCATTCTTGGCAAAGGCCATGCAGAGCCCTGGATTCCTAGCCCAGTTTGTGCAGCAAAATGACTGCAATAGACGCATTGTTGGAGCAAACAAAAAGCGGAATAGGAAAGACAAGCTGGAGGTTGAAAGCACAATGCAGGATGGCCAAATAGTTAAATACCAACCTTTGATAAATAAAGCAGCAAAAGCAATGTTGATGCAGATTCTAAATTTTGACGACTCACATAGGTTGGATTCCTTTGGAAACTCTCAGAATTACTTGATTGACAATTTTCAATCCTCTATTGAATCTTTTGATGGCAGAAATCCACTAAAGAGGATATCAGGAGTTACACTATCTGAAATGCCTACAAGTTCAAACGATCCCTCCTTACCTACTAGCTCTGGGTACTCGGCGCTGCCCTCATTATCTGTGCCATCTGAAATCCAAGCTACTAGTGTAGCAAATGTTGCTCCAACTGACATGCCTAAAACGAATGTATCTGGGATCATCACTCCACCCCATACACAACTCGGCGTCACAGAAATTTCTCAAGTCCCTTCCATGATGCTTAATGAACTTAATAATAGCCATGTAGGACAGAATGGAGGAACCTTTCCTATGAATCCTATTCCAGATTTCAAGTTGCCTGTAATTGAGACTGAAAAATTGGGGTCTGATGCTGATATGGATATATTGAATGATGATGAGAAGTTTCCAAGTTTCAGCGATCCTTTCTGGGAACAACTCTTGACAGACAACCTACTTCTGGGAGATGCTGAAGAGGTTGATTCTGGAATACATGAAATTGAGGATGCAATGCTAGAATCAGGGATCGGTTGGGACAGTGCTCATGATATGGATCACCTCACAGAGTAGATGGGTAATTTTGCCTCACAGACCAATAGGTAAAGGCCGAAGATTTCTGACACAAATTTATACTTTCTCAAGTCTGACCATTGGGAATGGCTGGATGCAAGTTAGGAATCATGACCATACTCCGGCACTTTAAAAATCTTTTCCTGCTCGTCTGTGAGTCGAGAAATATGTGAAAGAGTTTGTTTTTGGTTTGTATGCTCAGAATGTTCCACATAGTCCACAATTTAAGATATCATATTTGGTTCAAATCTTCTCTGACATTATCATTTTTTATCTATCTTGAGATTGATAACAACATAAAGGGACGTTTGATGTTTCTCTCTTTGAATTTCAGATAAATGTTCTCAATCAGAATTCCATGCAAGTAGTCGAGTGCAATATTTCTGCAATGTTATCACCTAGGGCTAGCTGAACCTGGAAGCTTATAATGATGAGCTGCTTTATGCCTCTTGTTCGGTGGGACTATCTCTAGGGATCAGTCGGCCGGTAAGAGGGTGAGTTGTTCCTGAAAAAGAAAACTTTATCTTTTGTCATTCTTAAAAAAGATAGTTAGTTAGCACAAAATAAAAATCATAAATCAAATTAACTTCAAAGAAAGAAGTACAAAATGTACTTAGTTTACAACCTGGGTGTTTGCTAATCAAAGACAAATGAAAGCTCCCCATGGGCGGAGAAGTCTCTTATAGAATTTAGACACTCAGAGAACAAGAGAAACTAATAAGAAAATTCGTTACAACTTCAATTGATAAATTACTCTGAGTTTAGGAGTCTATTTATAACCCCTGGGAAAACTTATCGACGTGCTGATTAGCACATTACGGGCGCCCGAGTGTTGTCAATGCCTATCCACGTTGCAACGACAAGAAAATGGCTTGTTTTGGTGATAAGTATCAGGTCTCGGGCGCTCGTATGAACTCGGTCGCCTGTATCGTCGGGCGCTCGTATCCATACGGGTGCTTAATTACCCAAGCGCCTGAATTCACTCGGGCGCTCAGGAGCTAACTGGTCAACTTCAGTCAACTAATCTTTTTCTAGCCTCTTGGGTAATCTCCAACCATCCAAAGTTGGGTTCACTTAAACCCGTTTCCGGCCTTCTCCTTGAGAAGACTTCTTCCTTGGCTTCTCATCCTATGGGCATCGCGCGCGTCCTTCTCACTCCACCGGTGTACTCTTCCGCAGCCTTCGCATCCCTCGGATGCGTTGAGCCCGTCGACTCCCTTCCCACGCCATCATTCTCGTCCGCTGCATTTTCCGTTTGATTTCTTGTATTCCTAAGTTCCTGCACACTTAGACATAGAAATCAAATACCAATAGGACTTAACTTGACTCGGTTGGTCACATCAAAATCATCCTG
This sequence comes from Boesenbergia rotunda, assembly GCA_024364735.1. Taxonomy (NCBI): domain Eukaryota; kingdom Viridiplantae; phylum Streptophyta; class Magnoliopsida; order Zingiberales; family Zingiberaceae; genus Boesenbergia; species Boesenbergia rotunda. The sequence goes on from JAGFNQ010000757.1 coordinate 477,423, forward strand.
AGATACTTACAATCTCTTTCTTTTGATGTGTATCAACCCAAGTTAAGTTAGGGTTAAACATGAACAGTGACAAAAGAAAAAGGTAATAACATCTTGCAATTAGATAAACAAAAATTTGCAATTTGAAACCTCCCTTACTTAAGTCCTAATTTCTCCACATTTGATCACATAAAAAAAACTAGTTAAGGGAAAAAACTTAGAATAAAATTCAATCAGATCTCCCTTACTAAAGTATTTTTCGTTACCAAACTTAGATATTTTTTAAAAAATAATTTTTAAAATTAATTTCAATCAAAAAAATTGAAAATTTTTTCTCGTTCAAAATATAGTTTATAGATTCTAAAAAAAATCAAATTTTAAAAATATTTTTCTAAGTATTTTTTAAAATTTAAAAATTGATTTTTCATAAAAAAAATTCACAAAAATTTAATTGGCAGTCAAAAAATTTTGATTTTTTTTTCCTGAGTAGATAAGAATGTGGTCTATTACATGAGTAGATAAGAATGTCGTCTATTAGAGAAAAATTTTAAAAAAAATGAATTTTGTGTAAAAATTAAATATTTGAAAAATAATTTTCAAAATTGTTAACAAAAAATTCACAAACATTAATTATTAGTAAAAAAATATAGCAATTCAGTACAGACTTGGGGAACCAAAATAATTTTCTACCTATTATATTTATAAAAAAAATTGAGTGGAATATAACTTTTTGGAATTCTCGCTATTTGTATCTTATAATTTCTAGAGTACCAATTTAAACCATGAAAATTTTTAACATTTCCTTTTGGAGTATTTGAAACATGTGAGCATGTAAGATCACTTTTTAATGCTTCAATCTATTCTTTTAGTTTTTCATTCTCAAATTTTAAACTGTGTCATGAAGATTTAGTAGAAATGTTTTTGCTAATTTCTTTTTTAGATCTAAGTTTGCATAAGGATTTTTTACGTCAGCTTGATACCATTATAGAGTTGATTTGGAGGTAAGAGACATACCTTACTAACGTAGCTCCTTCTTCATCAATGCTTTCTTTCGAGGTAGCTTCGTCATATGTTATTTGGTGACTAGTCATCAGTGCTAGTCCAACGTATTCCTTGACTTTAGATTTATCCAATGACGACTCATCCCATGCTGCTTTTAGGTTGTGAGTCTTTGACTTTGTTGCTCTTTTTCCCTTGTTCTTCAACTTTGGACAATTATCATTGACGTGTTCTTCTTCGTCGCAGTTATAGCTTTTGATTATTCTTTTGCTTCGAGGATTTCTTTTGACCTGTATCTCATTAAAGTAATTAGACATTTTTTTTAAATTTCTTTACCATGTAGGCTGTTTCCTCTTCAACAGTTGAAGATCCCTCCTCCGGTTGGACCCTCCTTGTCGCTAGGGTGATGTTGTCCATCATTTACCTTCTTGATCCTGCATATCTAGATTCGTGAAGCTCAAAAGTAGAAAACAAAAATTTTCAATGTATTTACCTCGAAGTCCTTGGAATGCATTCAAGACATACCTTAATGAATCTTGGTTTGTTACCTTTTCTTCGAGATTCGTGAGTCTAGTGATGAGCTCTTTTATCTTTGCTTGAAGTTTGGATATCGTCTCTCCTTCCTTCATTTGGAGATTAGTTAGCTCGCTTTGTAGTATATCACGTCATGCCAGTTTTGCTTCCGAGGTCACTTCGTGTAACTCTAAGAATTTCTCCCAGAGCTCTTTTGCCGATATGTATATGCCGATCTGTTTAACCTCTTGAGCTGGTAGCATGGTTAGCAGATGAAACTCTGCTTTTCCATTAGCTATGAATTTAGCTTGCTTCTTGTTCAACCAGAGCTGTTTTTTCTTATCTTCGGGTGCTACAAAACTATTTTTCATTATTAAAAACAATTCAAAATTAGTTCTGAAAAATACCTCCATGCGACACTTCCACATTGCGAACTCTCCCTCAAATTTTGACGAGTAAATACTTGGTCTGGCTATCGTTTTGTTCCTTTATCTAGCGGTTAGTCTTTCAAAAGCTGTTGGGCTCTGATACAAATTGTAGGAATTGGTCGGTCAATAAGAGGAGGGTGAATTGCCCTTAAAAAGAGAACTTTATCTTTTGTTATTCGTAAACAAAGATAGTTAGTTAGCAAAAAATAAGAATCATAAATCAAATTAACTTCAAAGAAAAGAGACACATAATGTATTTGGTTTGCAACCTAGATGGTTGCTAATCTAAGGCAAATGAAAGCTCACTCTTCATGTTAAATATTGAAATGGTAAGGGGCTAAGATGATAAAATTCAAAAATTAGGGGCTTAGTTGGAATTATTCGAATTTAGATGACTTTTTGTAAAAAGACAAAATAGATAAAAACCCTAAAAATTTCCTCACTTAATTCATTTCTCTTTCCCGTTTCTTTTTCCCCGATGGAGCAGTTTTCCCCTTTGCCGCGACTTCTTCCCCGACGCCGACTTCTCCTCTCGCGACCACGACAACCACCGACGACCCTGCCTTCTCCACGCTTGCGCCGAGCGCCTCCCCTTCTCCTTCTTCTTCTTCTTCTTCTTCTTCTTTCGTCTTCTCCGGTGCGCACGAATAGTGTGGAACCCTAGCCGACGCCGCACCTCCCGCCGCCTCTGCCTACCTTTGTGCCATCCACCGCTCGACGTAGCAGCTCCTTCCCCTTCATCGATCGCTGTCGGTTTCTCATCACCCAAGGCCAAGCCATTGTAGAGTCCGTCGACCACAAGAGGAGAAACCCTAAGGTAACGATTGTTTCCCATGCTTCTTTGAAACTAATAACTCTGATCAAGAACTGAGTTATTAGTTTTGACAGAACCTGGTTAGGCGCGTGTATGCAGCATGAGTGGGTTTTGTGATTAGTGTTACTGCCATTGTTTTGTGAGTGATAATACTGCGTGATGCGCTTGAAGCATCGAGCTTAGTTAGTTTAGCACTGGTATTTTTTGTAGATAGTAGTTTCTGCTTAGTTTGTTGTGAAGATCATAAGCTAGATAATCTTGAATTTTGTTTTATATGTCGTATAAGTTATATGCCATGTATAAGATGATTCGATTTAGAACATGTTGTAATTAGGATATATCCTATTCAGGTTTCGTAGTTTATTTGGTTAATTTATTTAATTTTATAATAGCTAAATTTAGTCCTTGATACAAGATCTTGACTTTGGACTCGCACGGTTGATCATGGGAGATTCTTTTCTCGTATACGTTCTACATAAAGGCAAGTACTTCTCCTTTGTAGTCTTGTAGTTCTTTTACCTTAATGCATGACTTATTATGTTTGAATAGACTTACTTGACCTTGATCTTTGTTGTTTGTTATTTTAATATCGTCGTTGATACTTTCTTTGTTCAACCTTCAATTTTAAATCAAAAATTCGTATCCGTGCAGTCTCTCATTGATTTCCTATTTCTGTAAAGTACCGCTGGTACGTGAGTACTTAGTTGTTCATTAAACACCACTAGGATGGTTGACATTAGAGACACCCTACCTAGTAGTTTAATTGCATATTCGTTGTTTCTCTGGTTGGTTTCTGGTACTTGTTGTTTATATCGTTGCATCATTGTTAATTGGTTGTTTGTGTATTGGTATCATGCACCATACCTGCACCATTGCATACGGACGTCTGTTGGGCTTCCATATGGTTAAGTCGTCGTTAGTCATCTAGTTGCTTTGCCACTCAACCACTTGTTGTGGTAGTTGCTAGAGTGGGAGCAACCACCCTGTTACGTCATACTCGACCACTCATGTACAGTGGATGTTGGAGTTGTAGGCAAACAGTTGACACCCTCACGTTGTTTCCGAGGGATATCAGAGATGTTGATAGCTCCCCCTATATATCGGGGTTTTGGAGTAGTTGGATCCCCAGCATCCTGCCCACTCAACCATATATTTCTGTGGTATTCGTTAGAGTACGTACAGTTGTCACAACCCTACACACTCGACCACACAGATGTGATGTGTTGGTGGCTTGACTGGCGTCATGGGTAACACATGTCATCGCATCATATGCATCTATTGCATTTATGCATTTTTTTATGTTTGTTGCATTTATATGAGTTATGATTGCTGTATTTGGTTGACATGCATGTTTGTTTGATACTATGCTATGTCGTATATTTTCACGTTGTTTTATACATGTTTGAGTCCTCTATTTCCTAGAGACTGTACATCGTTGATATCTGTTGTTTCCTATAGCTTTATGATGCCATGCAATTGTCTACTCATATACCCGCAGAATCCGCCCGGACTCACCACCCCTGCTTCCTATTTTTGTTTCAAGTAATAGGTAGATGCATTACTTGGAGTTAGGAGAGAATCCAGTTGTCAGTCCCACCGTGTTAGGTGTTAGTTTATTTTGGAGTTGGGTTTAGTTTATTTTTCGCCGTTGCTTTATTTTCTACACTTCGTGAGTTCCACGTTCTTATTTCTTAGACTGGATATATTTTATTAGTCCAATATTGTTGTAGTAGAGATATGATTATTTTGGACTTATGTTGGAGTTTCTTTGTATTCAGACTTTCTTTTAGCTTTATTTCCGATAAAAGACATTAAAGGTTTTGCGAAGTTTAAATCATTTTATCTTTATCTTTTATATTCATATAAACTGCGTGGTTGTGTGTTTAAATTTTCAGTTTTGATGGCTAAGCCATCTTATGTGATGATATTGATGTATTATTTGTCCGTCGTACAAGGGTGATGCTGCCCGATTTTCGAGTAAGCATGTGCCTTTGGGGCATGACAATTTTTGGTATCATAGCTAATAAGGGGCGCTTGGTATATATTCGGTAATGGGAATAGTAATGGGTTTTGATTGAGGGGTTTATGTGTTTAGTGATAACCTAGTGGGGGTTGGGTTATAAAATCAGGAGTATCATATCCATATTTTGATTTTGATTCCCATATACCAAGTATCATAAATGAGAATGAAATAAATTTCATTCTCATTCCCGCCTTCTAAACCTGCTTACCAAACGCCCCCTAAGTTTTACGATATTTTGGTGTCTGTGGGTTTACGAAGTTATTTTACGAGAATAATCTATATTTTATAGATTTGTTTATTTTTGCGGAGTCATTTTCTAGGTATGGTTGTGTTTTGAGACTTGGCAGCGACGAGATCTCTCCCGGTAACAAGAAGTAAGTTGGTTTTAAGTTTTGATAAAATTATATCTAAGTCATGTGTGTTGGTGTTGTTAATAGGTATGCCTCGTCATATTGAGTTGTCTCCACCCCGTGCTAGTGGTCGTGGATGACGATCACGGGAGAGGCTAGAGGAGGCCGAGGGAGACACGAGTCAGGAGGTTGAGAGGCCAACCAGAGTGGAGCCGACTGGTTGGGGATCATCTCACCAAGACGCTTTGGGTGAGTTGAGTCCTCCATCACTGAGAGTACCTCCTCCTTATCCGTCAGCAATTCCAGTCGTACCATCAGAGGTAGGTCCATTAGTGCCACCAATGGCAGTTCCTGGAGTGCCATCAGTGGTACCCCCTGCCCAAGCGGGTTGGCTTCTGGACAGAGCTCGGATTCCTTTACTGGTAGCGTCTGTGAAGGGTCGTTTCACACTGTTTCATGGATAACCAGATCCGTATGCTACTCATGTCTGGTTGGAGACATTGGAGGGCACCTTCAACTATATGACCCTGACAGACATAGAGAAGATGGAGTTGACTACATATCACCTTCGAGATCAGGCCGTCACTTGGTGGAACATGCAGAAGACTCTTATTAGTGGATGACCAATTTCTTGGGGTTTTTTTGCGAAGCTTTTGAGGGTAAATATTATCCTGCTGCGTTTCGTACGACCCGACGACAGGAGTTTCTTGCTCTTCATCATGGAGATCGCTCAATTATGGAGTATGAGGTGGAATCCAATCGCCTGGTAGAGTTTTGTCCTCAGTTGGTGGCTACAGAGGATGAGCGGACGACACAGTTCACGCTGGGCCTAGCTGGATATATCCAGTTACGTATGTCTGGATGGGCTCCTACTTCTTATCGGGAGACTCTGGATCGGGCTCTACACATCGAGATGATCCAACATCGGTTGTATGGTGATAAGAAGAAAGGAAAGCAGACAACTCAGGGTTCAGCAGGGACACAGAAACAACAAACTGTTGGACATAAGCGCAATAGCAGGTGTCAGAGTACGCAGGAGACTTCTGAGCCTCAGTGTCGACCGTAGAAGTCTGGACGATTTTCAGTAGAATCGTCGCAGGGTTCTCAGCAAACCCGGAGGTCTGCTACTGGTGGGGCTCGTTGTTTTTAGTGTGGATCTAGGGACCACAGTAGACCAGATTGTCCCCTAGAGCACCTTATCTGTTATTATTGTATGCTTCCGAGTCATGAGAGTCGAGGTTATCCTTTGAAGGCTCAACATAAGTCGGTAGCAGTTACTCCCCAGGGAGGACGATCAGGACAGTAGAGGCCACAGCGAGGCGACCGTCAAACTCAGACGTCATCCCGTCAACAGCAGACAGGACGTCAGCAGGCAGTTCCTCCACCAGTTCAGATATATTGTATGCCTGAGCATGAGTACCCCTCACTGGCGACGTCTCATATTCTGGGACAGGGTCGTACTATCAGCAGCCATACCTAGCATACCAGCCTGCAGTCTACCAGCATCAACAGTCGGCTGGAGCTTCAGGTTATCAGCCTCAGTAGTCGGTTGGGCCTTTTGGATATCAACCCTAGCAGACTGCCGGACCTTCATCATCTCAGCCTCAGCAGGTTTTGGCGTTGCCACCTCCAGTTCCAGAGTCAGATCAAGTTTATGCTATCACCAGAGAGGAGGCACAGCGGGCCGATGGATCGGTCTTCCATGGTATTATTTCAGTTTATGCATTTTCTGTTGAATTGCTTGTTGATATTGGTAGTTCTAGTTCTTTCATATCACAGTTATTTATGGGAAAGATTACTAGGTTGCCTACCCTTAGATCACAACGTTTGTCAGTATCTCTGCCATCCGGTGAGGTATTTGATATCACGCAGAAAGTTAAGGCGTGTCCATTGGATTTCGGCGATTATACTCTCACCATGGATCTGTCAGTTCTCGAGATGGTAGCATTTGATATTATTCTGGGCATGGACTCCTTGGCGGCTTTTAATGCCACAGTTGATTACCTAGCGAGGGTGGTTACATTTTAGCCTCCGAACCAACTCTCGTGGGAATTCATTGGCACCAGAGATGATGAGATTTCTATTATCTCTGCACTTCAGGCCCAGAAGCTTATATCGCACGGATGTCAGGGTTTTCTTTTGTCATTGATCAACACTAATGACAGCAGTAGCCCTCATCTCTCGGATGTTCCAGTGGTCCAAGAATTTCTAGACGTATTTCCAGAGGAGCTTCCTGGTTTGCCTCCCAGACGGCAAGTTGAGTTTATGATTGAGTTGATTCCGGGGACTGCGCCAGCATCAAAGGCTCTGTATTGTATAGCGCTTAAGGAGTTGGGTGAGCTAAAGGTCCAACTTCAAGAGTTGCTTGACAGGGGATTCAACCGTCCTAGCGTATCTCTATGGGGTTCGCCAATTCTGTTCGTAAAGAAGAAGGATGGTTCTATGAGGTTATGCATCAATTATAGGCAGTTGAATGCAGTGGCCATCAAGAACAAATATCCCCTACCTCGTATTGAAGACTTGTTTGATCAGCTGAAAGATACCTCAGTGTATACTAAGATTGATTTACGGTCAGGATATCACCAGTTGAGGATCAGAGATTCAGATATCTAGAAGACAGCTTTCTGCACCTAGTACGGACATTACGAGTTTTTGGTAATGCCATTTGAGCTTACCAATGCTCCTACAGTATTTATGGATTTGATGAATCCGGTCTTTATGGAGTATTTGGATCAGTTTGTTATTGTTTTCATCGACGACATCCTGATTTACTCCCATTCCGAGGAGGAACATGCACGCCACCTTCACATTCTCCTAGAGACGCTCCGACGGGAGCAGTTGTATGCGAAGTTTAGTAAGTGTGCTTTCTGGTTGTCTTCTGTGGGTTTTCTTGGACATGTTGTTTCCAGTAGAGGTATCTCCGTAGATCCCCAGAAGATCGAGGCTATCACCAGTTGGGAGCAGCCTAAGTCAGTTCAGGAGGTACGTAGTTTTCTCGGATTGGCTGATTATTATCGACAATTTGTTGAGGGGTTTTCCAGCATTGCTTCACTGTTGACACGTCTGACCAGAAAAGGTGTGAAATTTCTTTGGACAGAGGCTTGCGAGACCAGTTTTCAGGAGCTCAAGCGGCGATTGGTGTCTGTGCCTGTTTTAGTGTTACCTTCAGGAGAAGACGGTTTTGTACTCTACACTGACGCATCACATCAGAGTTTGAGCGCAGTTTTGATGCAGCATGGACGGGTAGTCTCTTACGCTTCTCATCAGTTGAAGGAGCATGAGAAGAACTATCCAGTTCACGACTTAGAGCTTGCAACTATTATTTTTTCCCTGAAGTTATGGAGGCATCATCTCTACGGCGTCACATTTGTGATTTTCACGGATCACAAGAGCCTCAAGTATTTATTCACTCAGAAGAAGCTGAATCTTCGTTAGAGGAGATGGATGGAATTTCTGAAGGATTACGACTGTACTATTAGCTACCATCCAAGGGAAGCTAATGTGGTTGCAGATGCACCGAGCAGAAAATCCCGGAGTGTTCTGGTTTGTCATCGGGTTATGGTCACAGACTTAGTTCAGAGCTTCTCAGAGTTGGGACTGGAGGATCACGGTTAGACAGAGAAAGGGTTGTTGGTGACTATGGTTGCTCAATCTTCGATTAGGACGAGAATCAGAGAGGCTCAGGCTAGTGGTCAACATATGCAGTTTCTAGGCAGCCGGATAGCCTTAGAGTAGCAGACTGACTTTACATGAGATGACGAGGGTATTCTATATTTTCGAGGGAGATTATACGTACCTAAGTCACATCCGGTCCAGGCGAAACCCGTATGTACCGAGATTTGAGACATTCCTACTGGTGGAACGGTATGAAGAGAGACATCACGGATTTTGTTGCTAGATGTCTAGTGTGCCAGCAGGTGAAGGCCGAGCATCAGAGACCTGCTGGATTACTTCAGAAGATCTCTATTCTTGAGTGGAAATGAGTGCACATCACTATGAATTTCATTGTGGGATTACCGAGGTCTCATAGAAGACACGATGCGATTTGGGTGATAGTTGATCGATTAATCAAATCCGCTCATTTCTTGGGGATTCAGAAGACAGATTCACTGGATAAGCTAGCAGAGTTGTACTGCTGTGAGATTATCAGACTACACGGTGTTCTTCTGAGCATTATATCAGACAGAGACCCGCATTTCACTTCGCAGTTTTGGCAGAGTTTGCAGTTGGCCATGGGTACAGAGCTTCGTTTCAGTACAACCTTTCATCCGTAGATGGACGGACAGTCAAAGCGTACCATTCAGACGCTAGAGGATTTGTTGAGATCCTGCATTATGGATTTTGGAGGCAATTGGGAGGATCATCTGCACTTGGTTGAGTTTGCCTATAATAATAGCTATCATTCGGCTATTCAGATGACACCCTTCGAGGCGTTGTATAGTAGGGCTTGCTGGACACCTACTCTCTGGGAGGAGGTTGGGGAATCTCAGTTGCTAGGCCCTCAGAGTATTCAGCATGACGCAGAGTTAGTCCGTACTATCAGACGCAGGCTGTCAGAGGCTCAGGATTGCCAGAAGAGTTATACAGATAGGAGACGCAAACCCTTGGAGTTCTCTGTGAGCGATCACGTATTCTTACGAGTGTCTCCCATAAAAGGGGTGAAGCTGTTTGGTTTGTGAGGTAAGCTAGCTCCACGCTACATTGGGTCTTTCCAGATTTTGGAGCGGATTGGAGTAGAAGCTTATCGTCTGGCATTACCAACGTCTTTGGCTGGAGTTCACGATGTGTTTCATGTTTCCATGCTGAGGAAATATGTACCAAATCCTGCACATGTTTTATCAGAGGTGTCGATCACACTGCAGCTAGACACGACCTACGAGGAGGTACCAATTCAGATTTTGGACCGCAAGGAGCATCGGTTGAGAAACAAGACTATTCGGTTGGTCAAAGTTGGTTGGCATCACCATTCTGATGAGGAAGCTACATAGGAGCTTGAAGATACGATCAGAGCTCGCTACTCTCATCTATTTTACTTGAGGTGCGTATGGTTGGTTTTTGTTCAATATTTAGATTATATCTGAGATGGATACCAGTTGTGGTTTACTAGCAAAATTTGGGGACCAAATTTTTGTTAGTGAGTGAGAATGTTAAATATCAAAATTGTAAGGGGCTAATATGATACAATTCAAAAATTAGGGGCCTAGTTAGAATTATTCAAGTTTGGAGGGTCTTTTTGCAAAAAAGACAAAATAGATAAAAACCCTAAAAATTTCCTCACTTAATTCATTTCTCTTTCCCATTTCTTTTTCCCCGATCGAGCAATTTTCCCCTTTGCCGCGACTTCTTCCCCGACACCGACTTCTCCTCTCGCGACCGTGACAACCACCGACGACCCTGCCTTCTCCACGCTTGCGTCGAGCACCTCCCTTCTCCTTCTCCTTCTCCTTCTTTCGTCTTCTCTGGTGTGCACGAACAGGGTGGAACCCTAGCCGACGCCGCGCCTCCCGCCGCCTCTGCCTGCCTCTGTGCCGACCACCACTCGACGCCGCAGCTTCTTCCCCCTCATCGATCGCTCGCGGTTTCTCATCACCCAAGGCCAAGCCATCGTCGAGTCCGTCAACCACGAGTGGAGAAACTCTAAGTTAATGATTGTTTCCCATGCTTCTTTGAAACTAATAACTCTGATCAAGAACTGAGTTATTAGTTTTGATAGAACCTGGTTAGGCGCGTGTATGCAGCATGAGTGGGTTTTGTGATTAGTGTTACTGCCATTGTTTTGTGAGTGATAATACTGCGTGATGCGCTTGAAGCATCGAGCTTAATTAGTTTAGCACTGGTATTTTTTGTAGGTAGTAGTTTTTGCTTAGTTTGTTGTGAAGATCATAAGCTAGACATGTAGGATCGATTGTGTCCGCTAGAGGGGGGTGAATAACATNATTGGAAGAAACAAATGACAAGAATTCTAGGGAAAAGGAGTGTCAAAGTCAGTCTACTGAGATATATGGAGCCAGTTTTCTTATTGTATCCAGAACCTAAATTGGCATATTAATGAAAATTGATGATTTCTTATTCTTGTGCAATGAGATAAGGGTCAAGAATTCAGTAATTCCCTTGGTGTTGTTTTGTATTGTGGCATATTAAACAAATTTCTCATTCAAACAATTTAAAGTGTAAATAGTCACTCCAAAATTGCATGAGATAAGTAGGCGTATAACCATGATCTTAGCATTTCATCATATGGGAAACCTGGAAAAAGCTTATTGAGAATGTTACAATCTATTTCACTGATTTGCAGATAACGAAAAGAACAGAATTATAATGCAAGAGGATGAAGTTGGCAAAGAAAATAGAAACTTGGTAAATGATAGTAATTATTCACAGTATTCCAGAATACTAGAATCATCACTGACAAATACAGACGGTGAAAAATGTATAGACAAGGTTCACATTAGGAGGTGGAATGACATTTGCAAGCATTAAAATAAACTCATATATTTAAAGTTATACAATTGGCTGCTGGTATCAAATTTGCAACAAGCATAAAACATTAACTGGACAAACATGAGTTTTAGCATCTGACAGAATATACCCACATGCTCTAGAAGCGTTCATTCTCCTGCCAAGTTATTCTTGTCCTGGGGCTTGTGCCAAAAACAAAAAAAAAATAGAGAAGTTAGCGGTTTAATAAAATGCATGGTTAGCAGTTTAATAAAATAGAACTTAATAAAGTTAAACTTAATCATGGTGTATAGCAAAAGGAACTCAAAGCAATAATAAAGTTAAAGTTTGGCAGACAAATACCATCTTGATAATAAAGTTAATAAGTAAAAATCATACCTGAATCACAAGGATTGCTGAAATAAAAATCAAATAAACATATTAGTAGAAAGCACACATTCAACGATAGATTAATCATAAATTAAAAAATTAATATATAATTGAACATACCTTAAAAAAACTTAATCAGTCGGCGGATGAGAGGGTCCTGGGTGTCCTGTGATGGCGGACGAGGCAAGCCATCTAGGAGGAATCGCACACGACTCATGATCTCCTCATCTCTCCTTGCCAATCAGCTGCCCTCGCCGCTTCATCAGCGGCTCTCCTCTCATTCTCAGCGGTCATCCATTCCGCCATCTCTCCTCGCATTGATTGAACTTGACTGCGCAGATCTCGATTTTCTTCTAATATTCTATGCATCTCGCTGGAATAAGATGAACGGTAACTGGATCGACCCCTCGGAGCCCTCAAGCGATCATCAAATGCAACTCTGGCCTGAGAGCCAAGGCCGTAGATGGTAGAGTTCTTTGTCCGTCCACCGACAACATCATAATATATGTCATTAAGTGCCTCGGTGGATAGAGATTGAGACTCTCCCCCCTCTACTGCAGGCTGAGATGCCTGAGCGACTCTCTCGGTCATTTCCTCCTATATTGTAAAATAGAACATGATTAATAAGTAATTCGATAAATCATACTAAAATGTAACTAAAATAAACACTAAGTAACGTTCTTACATGGATGGCCGCAGAACGAGAATCTACGAATGTGCCATCTTTTTTCTTGTGCGTCCTCACAAAGACCTCCATACTAGTGGGCGGTCGAGCTAGTTCTCGTTCCTGTATACAAATATATATTAGGTGAATATTATAGTATGATAATAAATGATAATTATATTTCGTGCCAACAATAAATTAAACTCACCAAATCAAGAGCATGCTCTACCATTGATTTAGAACCAGACGTATGGCGAGCAGTCTCGGTACTCGGGCCACCTGGCTCGGTGTTCTATTAGCTCGAGCCTTATCGGCATTTTCTTTCCACCTCTCTTGAGACCAGGTGGCCGTCCATGCACCCCATATCTCCTCAGGAACATACGTCGGTTTTACGCCCTTTTGTCTGATATAGTAGAGGTAGTCTTTGTAAAGCTTTGCACAATTTTTATTCCATGTTGCTTTAAAATTATCCTCCTGACCCTCCTCCCAGGTATATCTTTTCTGCAATTATAAATTCAAAATTTAACATGCTAAATTGGTAAATATAATATAAAAATCAAATATAGATTGATTTTACTTACTACAAATTCATTATAATAAAATGTCTTCATCTCATGATCCATATGTCTCCATGTCGTAGATCTGCATGGTCGTTCCTTGAATTTGCTTGTGATATAATTAGAAACCCGATGACCATCAGGAGTGAAACTGCATAATCAAAAATAAACATATCAATATAAAATATAAAAATTAATATATGAACAATAATTACATCTAACAACAAATTCTTACACATCTCCAACAACGGATAAAACTCGATGGCCACGGGGAATCACTGGCTGCTGATCTGCCATAGAAATATCTGCAAAAATAATATATAACAACACATCATAATAAAGGTGAGTAACAGAGTAATAAAAATATAATAAATTTAACAACACATCACTTACTAGATGAATAATAATGACACTATTTATATATCACTAGCATCGATGTCCTCCTCACTAGACTCTGATAGTTCAACAAGATCCTCACTGCTGGACATCTCTTCATCATCTATATCCTCGTAAGCCACGTTAACATCTACAAGTAATTCAGACGTGGATGGAAGTTGTGAATCAATTAAATGTCTCTCTACTTCGTCATTCTGAAATGCATCTTGATTTTGAGCAGTGATGGTGTTCGGCATTTCTATAGTTGAGCGAGGCTTCATTCGACAAACAGACAACCATTCACTAGATCTCCTTCTTTTCGTAGGGTATTCAAGATAAAAAACTTGACTCGCTTGTACCCCAAAAATAAAAGGTTCAAATTTTTTGAACTTTTTATTTTTATTAACCTCCACTAATTTATAGTTTGGATGTATTCTTGTACCTGTTCTTGGGGTCGGATCATACCATGAACATTTGAACAACACACACCGTTTTATAGGTAATGCAGGATATTCAATCTCTATGATTTCTTGAAGTCTACCATAATAATCAAACTCTGTGTTGTTGTTGTCGATATATCCTTTAACACAAACTCCAGAATTATATGTTAATCTCCGTGAATCTCGTTGTGCCACATGGAATCTAAGCCCATTAACATAGTATCCAGAGTAGACCTTTATTTTACGGAGCGGTCCTAATGCAAGATTCAGTATTCTATCATCTTGCACATTTGATATTCTGCGGTCTTTCACCTACATAAATTATAACATAAATTAAGATCGAACTAAATAGACATAAATATATAAATTTTTGATGATATTGCAACTTACATATATTTCAAACCATAAAGCAAATTCGGCCTCTAACTTTTCAGCGACTTCACTTGCACCCAGTGATGGATTTTGTATATATAGTTGTTGTTCGTATAAGCTACGACAGAGAAATATTATTTTAAGTCAATTGGTATATCAAGCAAGCATTTAATATAGACTAACAGGATTATTAGAGAAGTCAACTTACTTTATGTATGGTTTGACTTCATCGCAGTTTAACAGTATGTATGTTCTTGCAGCATCATATTCCTGTTCAGTTAACCATCTAGTAACATATGCACCCATTGGCTTATCGGGAAAGTTGAAGATAGAAAGCAATGATGGGTCATTCGGTTGAGCATCATCAGAATTTCTAGGACACTTACGATGTCTAGTTTTCACATTGTCAGCAAAATAATAAGAGCAGAAAGAAGATGCTTCTTCAACCAGATAGACATTACATATTGACCCCTCAACTCTTGCTTTGTTACGAACATTGTTCTTTAATTTTCTCAAAAATCGTTCGAATGGATACATCCATCTCTACTGCACTGGACCAGCTATTTCTGCCTCATATGGTAAATGTACTGGTAAATGTTCCATTGAATCAAAAAAACTGGGTGGAAAAATGCGCTCCAGCTTGCATAGTATGAGAGGAATGTCTATTTTTAGTCGAAGCATATCATCCATCATAATACACCTTGCCGTCAAATCTTTAAAAAAAAGACTCAATTCTGTAAGTGCTTGCCAAACATTCTGTGGAAGTAAGTCATGGAAAACTACTGGAATTAGTCTTTGCATGAACACATGACAATCATGACTCTTCATTCCAAACATCTTCAACTTATTCATATCCACGCATCGAGCCATATTTGAGGCATAACCATCAGGGAATTTTATTTCTCTTAACCAATTACATAAAATTTCTTTACCATCTTTGTCTAATGTATAACAAGCCTTTGGAAATCTATTAGTTGTTTGATTCATATGCAACTCTGGTCTGTTAACTAGTTCTTTTAATTCCTCACGTGATTTTGTCGTGTCTTTAGTTTTTCCAGGCACATTCATCACAGTGTTAAAGATATTATCAAAGAAATTTTTCTCAACATGCATGACATCTAAGTTATGTCGAATGAGAAGATACTTCCAATATGGCAACTCCCAAAATATACTCCTCTTCTTCCATCCACACTTGCACATTCTAACAATGTATTTATTTATCTCATCAGAACCAGGTTGAGATACTGGTAGGAATCCATAACTGTCTATTTGATTAATAATCTCTTCCCCTGAAGCATAAATTGGAGAACATTTTCTGACTACAACATTTTTTAAGAAATTTTGTTTGTTTCGCCTGAAAGGGTGCTCGACAGGTAAAAATTTTCGATGATTATCAAACCAAGATACCTTCCCACTACAAGGTAATGAAAATGCATCAGAATCTGTCATGCAGTGTGGGCATGCTAATTTACCAGCTGTGCTCCATCCAGATAACATTGAGTATGCTGGAAAATCACTGATTGTCCATAATAATACAGCTTGCAAACGAAAATTTGTTTTACTTGCAACATCATAAGTCATTGAGCCTACATTCCATAATTCATTTAACTCGGCAATTAGAGGTTGAAGGAAAACATCTATCTTATCTTTAGGATTGGTTGGACCAGGAATCAATACAGTAAGGAACATAAATTCGTCTTTCATGCACATCCATGGAGGTAAATTATAAGGTGTCAAGATTACTGGCCAAGATGAATATTGCTGTCCCGACTGACCAAATGGCTGAAAACCATCTGCAGAAAGGCCCAATCTAACATTCCGAGGTTCCATTGCAAATGAAGGATATACAGTATCAAGATGTTTCCATGCAGGGGAATCACAGGGATGACACATAATACCCGCTTCGTGCTCATGCTCATGATGCCACACCATGTAGCTTGCTGTAGCGGCAGTTGCATATAAGCGTTGAAGTCTAGCAGTTAACGGAAAATAATACATGACTTTCCATGCAATATTTTTCTTCTTCTTCCCTGGTATACGAGTACGATGCTTATAACGCGGGTGACTACAGATTTTGCATTCATTCAGTTCACTGTCTTCATTCCAATATAACATGCAGTTATTTAAACAACAATCAATCTTTTCTACAGGCAAACCTAATCCTCTAACCAATTTCTTTGTATCGTAGAAACTATTAGTCATTATGTTATCAGCAGAGAGTAACTCTGACATTAATTGACATATTTCATCATAACATCTTTCTGAAAAATGATGTTCCGCTTTCATATTTAACAACCTTGCAGTAGCTGATAACTGAGAATGGCCAGAAGGAATGCCTTCCCATAATTCTCTTTCACTAGACTTTAACATTTCATGTAATTGCTGATATTCAGGTGCAGGTATTTCATCTATGTTGGAATAATCAGTTGCATTGATCGCATCTTGAACCATTGATTGCATTGCAATATCATTAGTTAATGGTTCGAGAGACGCAACAAAAGTATCAGATGATGAACCAACAGAAGGGCCAATTGATTCATATACATAAGGTTCTCCATGACAGTACCAATTATAGTAATTAGGCACAAACCCATTTCTACAAATATGTACTCTCACCGTATCTTCATCACGATAGTCTATATTTCTGCATTTTCTATGATTACATGGACACTTTAACTTATCACCATCCATACATTCTGGATGACTCTTAGCAAAATTCATAAACTGTTCCAGATCAGTAATAAACTCATCTCTAATAAATCCATTGTCTAATCGGTTGTACATCCAAGCCTTGTTCATATACATTGTTACTTAATCATAATCAAATTAAAATAAATTAATTAAGGTATACCTAAATTATTCTAATTAAAGGAAGTATCATGTTGTTTAGTAAGATATAGCTAAATTATTAATTCTATATGTTATCACATATAATAAGGTCTAACATAACATGCTAAATTAACAAGTATGATAAAATCATATAATAACTAAAGTTACCTAATTATTAAAGACTAAAATTATAAGTAATTGCTAATTTAATAAAATTCTAATATAACAAAAAACATAAGAATAAATTATACCTGAATATCAGATAAAAGTCGGAGAAGACCAGCAAAAGCAATAACCTAAGAAAAAATAAATTATAGTTAAAAAGTTGATGCAAAAATAAGATCCACTCATTCAAAAGTTGATGGGTAAGGGTTGAAACCATAATTGAGCAGCCAGATCAACTCATTCAAAAGTTGATGGGTTAGGGTTGGAACCCTAATTAAGCAACCAGATCAAATCATTCAAAAGTTGAATGGTTACGGTTGAACCCTAATTGAGAAGCCAGATTTGGCCCTCACGGTGGGCAGGCGAGGCCAACGAGGTGCGGAGCCGGCCGACGCTTCCCGGGCGCGCGAGGCCAATGGCCGGACGCGCGAGGCAGCTAGCCGGACGCGCGAGGCCGCTGGAAGGCCAAGATGCACGACCGCTGGCCGAGCGCATGCCAGCGCCTGTGAGAAGGGCGCGGCCAGACCTGGCCGGCCGCGGCCGGGAGCGGCCAGACCGGGCCGACGCGCGCGGGCGTGGCCAGACCTGGCCGACGCGTGTGGGCGCGGCCAAAACTGGCCGACACGCGCGGGCGCGCCCAGAATTGGCCGACGCGCGTGCGCGAGGCCAGATCTGGCCGACGCGCGTGCGCGAGGCCAGATCTGGCCGACGCGCCCGCGCGTGGCCAGATCTGGCCAGCATCGCCTGCGCGAAGCCAGATCTGGCGATCTGGCCGGCCGCGCCGGCGCGAGGCCAGATCTGGCCGGCTGCGCCGGCGCGAGGCCAGATATGGCCGCCGCGAAAACCCAACCGAAGATTTGGAGAAAGGAGAAACCTTTACCGGAGTTTTGGAGAAAGAAGAAAATCTTACCGGAGAACTAGAACGCGCGAGCGAGGGAGGAGACCGACGGCGAAGAGCAACAGAGATCGAGCAAAAAGGGGAGATCGGGCGAAAGGGGAGACCGACGGCGAAGAGCAACAGAGATCGGGCAAAAAGGGGAGATCGGGCGAAAGCAAAAGATTCTGCCCTAATATTAGTTTTTTCCGACGGAAAGTAAATTCCGTCGGAAATTTCCGACGGAAAGTTATTTCCGTCGGAAATTTCCGACTGAAGGATAATATCCGTCGGAAATTTCCGACGGAAATAACTTTCCGTCGGAAATTTCCGACGGAATTTACTTTCCGTCGGAAATTTCCGACGGGATTTACTTTCCGACGGAATTTACTTTCCGTCGGTAATATGCTATTTTCTTGTAGTGCTACAAGTTTTTGCTTCTCATATTAAACAAAGAAATAAATAACTAAAATGCGATAAGTAGGTTGGTATGCCCTTTTTAGCTTGAAAACTTGAATTTTTTTTATAACTTTTTTTTTCATTGGTTGGCAATATTTATTATTATGGTCTTTCATCTTTTGATTTCAATTTTGAAATAGTTGACTTAGGACAAACTCTTTTTAATTCAATTTTTTACAGTTCGACTATGACAAAGTAATAATGGTGAAACCTAATAAAATATGGAGATTTTGGTTTTTCTCATTCCAATCAAACATTTTCTATCAACATCCATGATTTTGTATCCATTAATATTTTTTCACTGGTTAGCCATATAATTTCTTTATCATCTCATCGAGAAACAAAAAAAATATAACACACATATGACCTTTTAATATTTTATCATAATAATTCAAAACTTTTCATGAAAAATGTACCTATGAAAGTTGATGGCGAGAAGCCTCAATTGTGTAGTTTTCTAGATAGAAAAGAATGTCTCGTCTTATGAGAGAAGAAAGAGAGGAAGAAAATTGGCGATCGTGATGAGCAACGGCTGCACGAGAGGATGAGAAAGAGAGGAAGAAACTGAGAGATAGATAGGATGTCGAGGGAATCCGGAGAATAAAATGAAAAGATAGAGTGAAGTCGGTAGGATAAATTAATGGGGCATCGTCGGCCTTCACCGATGAAGGCTACAAGGAAGGGGTAGCGGTAGGGTTCTGCTGTGGGTGTGCGCGTGAGAGGGTTAGAACGTCAAACAGTTGAGGAAAAAAAACAAGAAAGAGGCATGTAGGGTTAAAAGTCTATAGGAATCTCAAGGGTGAGTAGATAATTTTTTTAAAATTTTTTTAAAGTTGTATCAAGTGTTTTAAAGTTTGTATCTAAGGAATTTAAAAAGAATCTATTAAAATTTATGGAAAATTTGAATATCAAAAGATTTTCATAGAGTTTTAAAAAGTCATGTTTGAATGACTTTTTAAAACTCTATAAAAATCTAATTTGGATATCATTTCGGAGTATATAAAAATCTAGATTGAATATATCTAGACTTTTAAAATCCTCAAAAGTAATTACATGTCTAATATTGAATACACCCTGATCATATTATTTTCAAGACCTTATTTAAATACTAAAAATATGTAATATTTGTAAATTACATTACAATCTTAATAGACAATAAGATTATAATTATGAGAGATTAAAATTTTAATTAAATCGTAATTACAATCTTAATTGATAATAAGATTATAATTATGGGTGATTAATATTTTAATTAAATCTAAATTTAATTTGGTTCAGTTAATTTAGAAATTTAATTTATTTTAAAAAAATCTCCATTATGTTTTTTATTCGATTCAATTTAAGTTTTAAAATTTCAAATTCCTTTAAATCGTTATCCTACTGTTACAACGAGACTACTGTACTTAATAGTGAATCAGACGACTACTATTTAATTCAATTGATAAATTGAACAGTAAGATGGTACATTTAACAATTAATTGATGAATCCACTTGTTCCATAATAATCGATGATCAATACCAATCGAAAATTAAGAAAGTTAGATTAATTTGATAATTAATTGATTTTATATCAATTTAATTTCAATTGGTCTAAAAAAATTAATCAGTTCTTTTGATTTATTAGTTTCAATTAATTCGGTTTTTACCGAATGCTTTCTCCTACTTAATACATTTTAAAAATATTTTTAATCACTTAATTAATATTTTATTTTAGCGCATTAAAAAATAATAATAATAGTATAATAATTATTTAGGACAATTGTTAAAATCCTCTCTTATTTTTCAATAGACAATGCTAAATAATTAGAATCTAGTCAGATTAGATTTTTTTTAAATCATTATTAAAAATGTTTAAATCTAATTATACCTTTTTTTCCTATTTATTTCATATTAAATTATATCTTTTTCTATTTATTTTTATATTAAATTAATTTTTTAACTTATAAAAATCTATTATGATTTTTTTATATTTTTTAAGATGATTAAAATTGTTTAAACCAAATTATATTCATTCATTTTTATTTTCATATTAAATTATATATTTTTATTTAATTTTATATTAAATTAATAATTTTTTATTTATAAAAAATTATTTAGCCGGTTAAATTCCAACCCATTTAAAATTACCGTTTTCAACCAAACGCCTCAAATTCAAAGCTTATGCGTAATCATTATATATATATATATATATATATATAATATATAATATATATATATATATTTTAATGAACTTTGATTTTAACGTTGTCGGACAAGCTTACGAAGGCATGTCTGCTAGACCCTATCAACCCACGATCACCGTTGTATTTAGCTGGCGAGTACGGATAGTTCCACGTGTAATATTAGTGGCCTGGCTGGCTTCATTCATTACCGAACATGCATCACCGTCTCAAAATCGACACCCACCCACGTTTCTACCACTCGTGTCTTTGCTTTTCCTCGATCTCATATTAACTTGCGGCTCTCCACTCTCAACCGGACACTGTAATAGGAGCCAACACGTTACGCACCTACTGAATCCGCGATGTGACTTGCGTTCCCCATTTGCGCACCCGAGTCCGCGGTCATGGATCAAGGTCGCGTAGGTTCTCTGGGCCGGACGTATGAGCAAGTAATATGAAGGGTAGGTAAAGGAGTGAGAACGACTTGTGTGAATATATGAAGAATCATTACGCGAGGAAAGGGCCAAACAGTGTGCGGGAGTGACAGGCTGGGGTTTGTTTTTAGTCCGTTCCCTCGACTCTCTGTTTTGAGTTTCGCCTTCGCACGTTCCGCCGATCGGATTCGGAGCGGAATCCTCCGGTCGGTTGATCTCTCGCGTCGGTGATCTGCTCCTCTCCGCCATGGCGTCTCTCCTCGAATCGTGCTGGCTGGTATGGATTTCGCTTTCGACGTGCATTGAATCTATTGGCTATTTAACAATGTAGATCGGTGCCGGCGAGGGTTTCCTTGGAAATGTCCTAAAGGGCTATTTGTTTATTTTTCTCTCATTAGCGTTGCTTTATGGCTTCGGTTCTTCTTTGGTTTCTACTCTCGATGTTATGGAGTTGAGTCGATATTGTTTGTTCTGCAGCGTTGTAGGTTGAGTAGGTGAAGACTGGTACACGCTAGTTATATGGGTACTTGTTTTATGATAGATTACGTTTTTGCTGTTTGTTTGGGGTTTCTTCGATCTGTGGTTCAATAGGTTCGGATTCTAAGTTTGTTTGAGATGCGGGATCCCACATATTCCCTTCTAAATATTATTCTTTAGAATAAGTTATTAGATTTGTTATTATTTATCATTTCAAAATATTATAATAGGTAATTAGATTTATTAATAATTTTTATATTGAAAAGTGGTTCTTGTACACCTGTATATAAATATATAGACGATATGTAATCTTTTGAGACAAGCAATTAATTAATCAAATTACTTTTTTTATTAGAGGTTGATCCAAGTGATCATTATTGGAGGTCAATCCCTCCGAAGTGATCATCCTATTCCCTTTCTTTTACCCTTTTCTCTATTTCCCTATGAGATAGGACAGGGGATGAATACTTCGAGAGGATCAACCTCTAATAATCAAATTGATTTGACTAATAAATCATATTACTTTATTGTTTCTCAAAAGATTACATAATGTCTCTATATATAGGCCTACAATAATGCCTTGTCAATATAAAAAATACTAATAAATCGATGATTTATTTTAATTTTTTTGAAAGGTAAATAATAATAAATAACTTATTCTAAATTATGATATTATAAAAATATAAATTAATAACAAATCTAATAGTTTATTCTAAAGGATAATATTATTGAGTTATTTGAATATGTCTATTTGGGGATTGTATCATGTGGAGCCTGACTGATGCATCACACAAGAGGATTGGGCTAGTCAATGAACTCATCAAGTTTATGGGGTTGTGAACCCTTGCTGGGATGCCATAAACCCTAAAACAATGCTTTTTAACCCTCAACAAGTGACTGACTATTGCCCCAAAAGAGAAATAATTAAAGAAAATAAATTAAATATTTAGTCGAGGGGGGTGAATGTTATGCTGTTTAAAACTTTTCTTTTCTTTTTCTAAAAACTAAAGTTGCAACTTGCGACGGAATTAATAGATGCGAAAACACACAAAGACACAAAGTGTTTTTTTAATTGGTTCGTGGTCCAGCGACTACTACTTCAATGCTTGCGATCCTTGATTATTTTACAATGGGCAATCCACTAAAGTTATCTCCGAAAACTTTTGGAGGAGGAAATTCGTACAAGATATGAGGAAGATAATAACACACAACTGTCCCCTTAAATGTAAATGCGAGTAATAGGAAGAATATATCGACTACGTAGAGATAGAAGTTAGGCGTAGGTTGTCGGGGAGCCTCTTGACGTCGTAGTGGCAACACTTGCACGAACAGAGTTGTAGAGACAGAAAGGGTGTTGAGAGATTTGATTGAAGTATAGAGCCTCAGATCCCGAGGCTTCTTTTATAGGCATGATCCGGTCGATTGGAAAATGTTCAATTGATTGAGCCAAACCTCTAGCGATTTGTCCCTTCTCCTTTCCTTGTTTGTTCTGATCAGATCAATCCCGCGAATCTTGCTTTTCTGCATTGAACCCCTAGGGTTTCCTTTTATTGTTCGATTTGATCATATCATCTGCATTTTCCATATTGGTTTGGTTAATTGCTCCTCCTAATCAATTAATTGAAATTTCCTTATTTGTTGGATCTCGATATGCCGATCAGTCGACCGAACCATACTGTTTGGTCGACCGAACCCTTCAGTCAACACCGACCTTTGTTTTTCTACAAAACAAAGGTAGCACAATAACAACAACAACAACAACAATAATAACCTGCAAAACAGAGTTAGAAATATAGTATTTTGCATGAATAATTCGAAAAATGTTAGGACTGCTTGATCTCGACTTAGAAACCTCTGTTGGTTTCTTCAATCGGATCAATGCCTAAGGTTTGTTCCAACTGGGACATATTCTCACCGTCTTCAAAAAAAAAAAATGGAAGACCTCTCCAGGACTTACCTTACCTACCAAACATTCGGTCTTCCAGACTTGTATGAGCTTTCTCTGCTCAGTGTTTGATCGACTTAATGCACTAAAACTTTCTTGCAAAACTTAATTAACACAATAGATAATGCTAAACATGTTAGGAACACCGTACTTTGGGTTACCAAATACGCTGGTTCGGTCGACTTTGTTTTGGTCACACTTGCTTGGAGTTCACTCCTCCAAAACTTCTCACTATCTAGGGTTCACTCTCCTAGGGTTTTCCATTTGCTTAGAGTTGACTACTCCAATACTTTTCACTACCTAGTGTTTACTCCCCTAGGTTTTCCCTTTGCTTGGAGTTCACTCCTTCAAGACTTCTCATTATCTAAGATTCACTCCCATAGGTTTTTGTCTCTTTCTTGGAGTTCACTCCTCCAAAGCTTCTCACTACCCACCTAAGGCTCACTTCCTTAGGATTTTCCTCTTGCCAAGCATCCGATCACTCTTGACCTGCTTGGACTTTCCTTTTCTAGTCACCCGATCAATCTTGACCTGTCTAGACTTCTCATTTGACTAGACTCCATTAAACATATTGTCAAACAAACATCAAAACCCAATAGGTCGATTGCACCAACAAAAGGTAGAGAAACTAAAAATAAAACATCTGAGATTGGCATGTTTGCATCAAATTTTTATTTTCATATTTATCATTTGATAATATATTGTCAATTAATATTTTATATTTTGGTAATAAATATACAACAATTATAATTCATATTTAGATTAGCATATATATTTTCTTAAAATATATATTTTTGTATTTGTTATCGAGTACAATTACAAAAGGAATCTAAAATCCTTTAATTAATATTTTTGAATTGATACAATTTTTAATTTGATTTAATATATGTCAATATTTTCTTTGAGTGAGGTTATTATCTTCTTCACTTCATCAATTTCAATCTAAGTTCCTAGGTGGGTCTGCATTTTCATTTTTGTGCTATGTCAATTGGTATTAAAGCCTAAGCCTAGTGATTGTTTATTTAACTTTCTAACTTATTTAAATTAGAGGATAAGCCAATTTGTTGGAGAAATTCGAGCATCTATATATGTATATTAATTTTGTTATAGGTTTTGTAAATCATCCTCATCATCACTGCCGTCATGCTTTAGGATTTCAATGAAGGCATGGATATCATTCTCATTGTATAACAAACTTGTATGTTTCATTATTTGTTGGAAAGGACAACCAAAAGTGCATCATTTTTTTTCTCATTAGAAGAGTTGACTAAACAACACAAACAATCAAGAAAGATACTAAACAAAGTTAGCGAAAATAATTATTCCCTATGCTTAGAAATGATGTTTAAAGAAGAGAAGTAGACAACTTGTTTAGAGTTTAGGTCTCTTCAGTGGGGAAGAATAATAAACACAAGGAAACAAAGTATTCAAAAAAGAAAATATTGATAACAATAAATTAAAGCTAGATTCTAGATTGACGCATTTGTGATAAAAAGAAATTGAAAAATATTTATGATTGACCCATTTATAATAAAATGGAGATATGATTTTCATCATTTTGTATTTAGCATTTCTGTTTGGTAATAAATAGGGAATGATTATAATGCTTATTAAGATAAGCATATTTTCTTTATTTAAATATTTATTTCCACATTTACTATCGAGTCAAGTGTATAAAAGAAGTCCATAGTCTTGTACTTTAATCATCTTTGAACTAGTTCAGTTTCTAATTTAACTTCTCTATGTGTGAATTTTTTTTCTCTCGGGAGGTTGTTATTTTCTTCATTGAATCAACTTTGTTTCAAGTTCTTGTGTGGTTTGATGGTTCGATGTTGGTGTTGTGTCTATAATAACATAATAACATTTTAAAACCTATTTATATATTATTGCAAAGTTCAAAATTGTCTTAGTTGATATATTTTTATAATTTGTTATATTATTTAGAAAATAGTAGAAGAATTTTTAAAGGATGTTCAGTTCGTTTTTTTAAAAGTCAATTTGAGTCTTGATTGGGATAAATTTAGTCTTTATTTTATAAAAAATGTCTTATTGTCAATCTATACAAGAGGGGTTAGGATCTCAAATACTAAGGCATTTGGTTTGAGTCATTTTCTTTTTCATTTTCTAGAAAATCGTATTTTCTCATTTCTTGGAAAATGCAAACCAAACACCATTTTCCAGAAAACCGCATTTTCTCAAAAAATGAAAACGGAAAACAGACAAACCAAACACAGGTTTTGGAGAAGTTTTGGAATTAATGCAATTCTCTTTTAATTCTCTTGGTCAGAATTCTTTTTATGGGAGATTTTCCTCTAGGTCACGTTTTAATTTTCTCTTCAAAATATTTATACCCTTCACTTCATCAATTTTGTCCCAGTTGGTGGAAGGCTTGACTATTTGATTTTGATGTTGCATCAAAAGCCTTCTTTGAATGGGGTTTGTGGCCTTCCAAAATTGATCTCATTGCATGATTTGGTCATTGGACAACCCAGTCTCCTGTAGAAGGCAAATCAGTTTCAAATAAGATATGCAATTTTCTCAGCATGACCATGGATGGAACAGTTGGGTCAAACAACATCACACTGTCATTGTCTCACATTTGTTTTTTTTTCAGTTTTTTTTTTCTAGTTTTTTTCCTTTCTTCTTCATGTTGTTTATGTTTCTTCCTTCGGCTCTGGTCAAAGTCTTAGCAATCAGTCATAGAGAAGTATCTCACCCTAGAAATTGATATGCAAATGGTACCAGAATTCTTGCAATTCCTCGTGAAAGTGGTGAATTTGTTTATTATTTTGGACTGGTGCTTTTGACCCACTAGATCTGCCATTTAGATGTTTAGTTCGTATTCTCTCTGCAAATTACTACTAAGGGATCAAAATTTAGACTATCGAGAGATAATACTGTTTGGTAGTGACTATTTTGATCAAAATTTTACAGTAACTAGTGTTGATTAAATATGTAAGATGTAGGAGCAATATTGATCATTGGATTGTTTAAAGATGACCATTTTAATTTCCCATTTTGACTTCCCACTTCATTGTATAAGGATGATGAGATGCTACTGTTTTCATAAGCACGTACATAGGGGTATTAACGAGTTGACTGAGATTAGCTGTGTGTAAGCTTGTTTATTTTGTTATGGAGCTTATTCAAGCTTATTTATTAAAAATCTTATCGAGCTCTAGTTGAACGCAAGTTTTTTATTAAGCTCAACTAATAACATTGTTGACCTTAAGGTAATGTAAAATGTTTATCTAATACATGAAATTTATATTGTTTTCTTTTGTTTAACATATTATCAATTTAAGATTCTATACTATATTTTAAGAATTCAAATGAAGAAATTAAGAAATAAATTTATAATTAAAATTACACAAGTTAATAAATAAGTTTTTTCATAAATTGTTCATGAACCTTTTTCATGAATGTTAATGAACCAAACTCACCAGTATTCAAACTTGTTTTTTTTATTATTATTAAACGAACATAAATAAACTTTATCGAACTAAACAACAAGCTTATTATAACCCTACTTGTGCATAATGACATTATGGTATTGTAGATTAATTTTACACTATGTTGAAACTAATTTTCTAGTTTTTTCTCAAGGGAAATCACTCATACTGGATCAACGGCAATATAATCAATTTTGTTGCAATATATGAGATTTGTGTATTTATTATATGTGTTACAGTGTAGTGTTCAACTGTTGATTAAGTGACTTAAAGGTACTGTGTGCCATCACATGTATTTTAGCTGGAGGTGCATTATTTGCATTCCAGTTGAAAATTTTAAAATTTCTGTTCATTACTTTTTCATTAAGCTCAATTGATTTTTTTACAATAGAACTTTAGTATCGGCATTACTTGATCTTAGGAGTGGTTACTGAATGATTTTCAAGCTTATAATCTAAATCTAGTTAAAATAGGGATCTTATCATTATTACTGCCTGAACCACAAACCATCCTCTAATACAACGCAAAAAAAAAAAAAAACAAAAAAAACAAAAACAAAATAAAAATGAATAACCAAAAAAGGAAATAAAGTTGGAGAAATGAACTGGAGAATAATCTGATATCTGCAAATAAATTTTAAATTTAATTTTATCATTTGGTAATCTAAGGATTGTTGTATTTTCTCTTTCAGTAGATAAGATAATTGTATTCCCAATTAGAGTCTAGCATGTTTTTCTAATTTGGATTATTTATTTCTCCATTTAGTTTAGAGTTCAGAATATTGAAAAAATTCAGTCCTTGTAATTGCCATCTTCTAGTGAATATTGATTTTCCACTTGCATTTTCTTTGTGAGAGTTTGCTGTTCATCTGTCGTGCTACACCAGTACACCATGACACCCTGCTTCCTATCACCTACTCCTAGTACATCTGCTCGCCATCTCTAGATTCCCTCTCTCCTAATATCCTTCTCGCTTCTTGTGTGCATCCTGTTCGCCACAACAATCTCCTTCTGGTACATCCACTGTTAAATCACCTCCTTTGGCCAGCCAGATTCACTGCTGGTGTCTCCTCTTGCCAGCCTATATACTCAACCCTTGCTATCAATATGTGTCCAAGCTGCCAGTCTTTAGCACGGATCATTCGCTTTGAAAAGCTGTGAGATTTGTATGTGTTATTCGACCAATGTGCTACATCATATAGTTTTAAGAATGATCTTTACAACGGGTTTTCAGTAGTTGCCATGATGCTTATATAGGATTGCGTACCTTCTAAATTCAACAGATAATATTAATTATTAAATGACCCATATCAACTTTCAAGAATGTGACATGGAATTTGGATTGTTGGTCTTCATGTGGTTCAGGTTTGGTTCATGTTCAATGTTGTCACTTGACATTTCTAGGTGGATACATTTCTTGTTTTAACCTGTTAGTTACACCCTTTCTTAATAGAGTGATCTCTTTTTATTATGACCAAGAAGGTTTTACCTTTCTTATGTAAAACTCATTCTATTGTTTTGCTGATAAAAATAAAAGAGCTTCTATTAGATTCATTCTAGTATCTAAACTATTATTTCTCCAATTTTACAATTTTTACCTTATAAGATTTGCTTGGTGGTGTGCAGTATCTTATTACACATTTCAGTGAGTTCCAGTTGGCAACTATTGGATCCTTCTTAATTCATGAAAGCGTCTTCTTCTTGTCTGGTCTTCCATCTATATATTTTGAAAGGTCAGGGATTTTCAGCAAGTACAAAATTCAGGTTTGTCTTCTCGAACTGCTATAATGTGCATCATAGAGTTCATTTAATGTTAATAGATAGTTAGATACCTTTAAGCATGGGCCTCATTTAATTCTTTGTTTATTCTGACATTATTTTATGTTATAAAATTTGTATCATATAAATGAAATTGAGGTATATGCAACTGCCAGACGTTTTGTTCATAAAGATACTCTTTCCCTGGACTCTAATATATTTCTGTTTTTCTATCTCAAAAGAATGTCGTTTTATGTTTATTCTTTTCTTGCCCATTCTTTGTTCAGGTTATTAGATGAGTTTGAAAAACTAGTCTTTGTTTTTTGTATTATTTATTACTGATATTTCTGCTTGATTTTACATATTAATTGGCTCTAATATTACTTCTCAGAAAAAGGTCAACACTCCAGAAGCACAAAGGAGATGTATTTTGCGGCTAATTTTATACCATTTATGCGTCAACTTACCTGTTATGCTCCTTTCCTATCCTACTTTCAGACTCATGGGTCTAAGAAGTAGTCTTCCATTGCCACACTGGTAAATTGCATCTTCTCATTACAAATTTACAGGGCTACATAAATACAATTGAGTCCTAATATCACTGCGAATGAAAATTCAGCTTATTATTGATTTTTTTAATGCTCTTACCTGACACCTGTACATGACCCCAGGGTATTATGCTCATAAATTTTTTGAACTGGCTCCTTAATTGATTCCATATATGCCGATTCACTTCTGCGCTTTCATTTTGAAAAGCTTTTCATTATATACTTGATTTACTTGTAGGAGTGTTATTGTCTCTCAAATTATTTTCTACTTCATCTTGGAGGATTTTGTGTTCTACTGGGGGCACAGAATACTACACACCAAATGGCTATATAAGCATGTCCACAGTGTGCATCATGAGTAAGTCAAATGGCTTCGGCTAAGATTTGCTTGAGCGGCCTGTCTAACACGTATTGCCTTTGCAGGCATGCTACACCTTTTGGGCTGACATCCGAGTATGCTCATCCTGCTGAAATCTTATTCCTTGGCTTTGCCACAATCCTGGGTCCAGCCCTAACTGGGCCTCACCTCTTCACACTGTGGTTATGGATGATATTGAGAGTCATCGAAACAGTTGAGGCGCACAGTGGATACGATTTTCCATGGAGCCCTTCAAATTTCTTGCCCTTGTATGGAGGGTGAGCAGCATGCTTGTGAGAAATTCTTGGATGCTATGCATTGTTAATTCGTATCTATTGATTGTTCTTTTGCAGTGCTGATTTCCATGACTATCATCACCGCGTGCTTTATACAAAGTCAGGCAATTATGCGTCTACTTTCGTTTACATGGACTGGTGAGTACAACTTCCTCTTGTGCACATATTTGATTAATTGGATAAAGCAGCAAATCAAACAGCTTTAGTCAAAACTTCCCATAGTAAAATAACTGAACAAATTAACATACTTAGTTTGTTATCAAGTATTATAATATTGGTTACTGATTTCATCCAGTATTTTGAATTTTGATTTGATGTGACGTCTTAACTGATGCAATCATCTTTTCTTTTTCCTTGATTAATGCGGTCGCAATTGGATAGGACCATGAACATATCCTTTAGAAACTTCAGTGAAAGTAACATCTTTTTATCTGTTGCAATAATTTAGTCACCTCTGCATCACCAGTAAAATATTCGTTTTTTTTGTAATTTTTTTTTCCCTTTGTAGGTTGTTTGGTACCGACAGAGACTATCAGAAGATGAAGGCTCTCGAGGAAGAAGGAAAGAAATACTGAGTACGGTAATATATTCGAACAGCCCAAGTCTGTCTGGTAGTCATCACCTGAAATCTGGAAGGCACAGAGATATCTTCACATAGTAATAAGCACTTGAGTATTTGACGAAAACAAATCGTTAAGATTGTATGCCTTGCCTCCAGTGATTCTCCTTTTGTCGCTTGAATTAGCTGAGCTGACTAGAATTGATTGCGACACCTTTACATTTTACACTCGATTGGTACTTGTTGAACTTTGGAATGCTATGCATTTTTTTTTTTTTTGGCCTGTAAATCGCCAAGCTACATGTTCGAATATTAGCAGTGGACAATTTCTATTTGAGATGCACATACTTAAATTGTTTGTTTGGGAGCTAACATATCCTTAAGGACAACTATCCCCAGTTTTTTTTTCTTGACAATTGAGGGTTCGAGCCCTTGTTGAGGAGGGCTGCTCACCTCTTAGATTAGTCGACTATCCTAGTTCATTTGGTTTGTGATGAATCAAGTCACACTGCATTTTATCCAAATGCTAGAACATAATGAATCATTTATTTTGTTTTTAATCTTCATCAATTCCATAGTTTAGTTAGACATTCATTAAAATATTCTTTCGCCACATGAAATTGGCCATCTTCACAATTTATTATAAATGCAATTTGAGTTCTTCACAATATATAGCACTTTTCGTGACGATGATGAACTTGTGTGATTGAGGCAGTCGTGAGCTCACAGTAGCATTGCGAAGCCATGAACTCTTGGTTGTGGTGATCGCAACCGCGAACTCATGGTTGCAATGGCCATGACCTTAGACTACGTTTGGTAAGGAGAAATCAGTCTTGTAATATAATCAGAATTACATTACAAGATTGATTACTTTGTTTGGTACAGTTTTAAAACTGTAATATAATGTAATCTGCATTACAAAACTAGTAATGGTAACTGATTACAAAAAAAATAATGAAACATAAGTCATAAATGCTAATCAAACTAGTGCAGAAAAATCAAATTGAAAATAGTCATTTTACTTCAAGATGAACACACACATGCTAAAATTTAACTGAGACTATACTATTTTTTTAAGCTCCTAGAAAATCTACACACTTCATTTGAATAATCTTACTTCATCAATAAATGAATAATCTTACTTCATCAATAAATTTGAGACTGATTAACACCATTGTCTAGTCTAGTATGGTTCAAAAAGTCATCCGCGGGGTTATATTGTAGTGGTAGGTCGACTAGTTGCTATTCCAGACGTATGGGGTTTGATCTCTAACTACGGCATATTTTGCAGGAATTTTTTCTTCAAATGGGACGTGAACCCTGGGACGTTGGGCATCCGTGCTTCCCGATTTACTTTGGTGATCGATAAGAAACTTCTATGGGTGGAGCCGAGTCGATCATCTTAAATTCATCTGCTACATAGTCCAACACAAAATCATAACCATCTTTTATATCTTCTTAAACTTGTATAGGTCAATGAAGGAGAAATTCACCAAGATTTTTTTTTAACCAAATTTGAAACCATCACGGTCCAAGTTTATATTTTAAATAGTGTTAGATGCTTTTTCGAGATTTCACAACATTGTGCTCTACCCAAACCTTACATTCGCTATTTTATGACTATTAATACTCGTTTAAATGTGTAAAATATGATATTTTATAATAATATTTTTTAATGCAGGATAAAACTATATAGAATAGATTCAATATAATCTTTCTCCAAAATTAAATTTCATACACGGAGCTACTAGGATCTGGCCTAGGCTTTTTGCTTTGCATGTTGAAGCTCGTGATATTAGTATTTGCCTTAGACTTTACTCATCACCTCGTGCGTTGTTAATGCCCTCTTAATTTTTAAACTTTACTTGTAAACAAAAGTGTTATAAATTAAAAATTATAATCATAAAAAGATCAAGGCCATGGGTTTATTTATATATATTGCCCAAATAATAATAAAAAGATCAAATATGATATATAATCATAATAATTATAATCATATTAATAAATACGGTAAACCTAGAAATATCATTGATGATTTGTGACGATCTTTAATTATAATACCGAATATGATAAATTTAATTAATTGAAATCAATTTAAGATTATTATCTTTAATTTTTATTCTTATCATCATTAGTCAAGTAGGAAGTTGAGTTTAATTGCCAACTTATTAAAGCATTATTTAGATAATGACTTGAAGAATATGTCAATAATTTGATTTTCTGGGATGTAAGAAATCGAGGTTGCCAATGTTATGGGACAGAATGAAAATCAACCTCGCTTGCTTGGTACGAGAAAACCAAGAAATAAAATTTCATCTCAGAAATATGACATGGCCACTCATAAAATTTGCATCTTCGGAAGATCCAATTACCCAATCTATATTACTATAGGCAATCAACTCTTATAAGGATTGACGATATATAAGAAAATCATGTAAAATAATAACTTTGAAATAGTAAAGAATTCTCTTAATATCTTTCCCGGTGCTCAGTAGGAGAATGTATAAATCAGGGTGGAGCCACCCTTGGGCTAGGATGGGCTCCAGCCCCACCTCCTTTTTTTTTAAAAAATAATAATTTTGATTATTTCTTCATTTTTTAGTTAATGATAAATTTATTAATTGGTAAAATATTAAATTAAAAATAATTAATTTTAAAAATAAAATATCAAATTAGAATGATAAATTTTATAAGAATCATTATATTTATAAATTAATAAACATATCAATTCTAATTTGTTTAATATTTTTATCCTGAATTTGTCGATAGTAAGGTTTCTTTTTCTCTCCGTGATATTATTTCTTTTTCTCTAATTTTTCTCTAATCTATTAATTTTGTTGCTGACAAAGAGCCAATAAACATTGGCCGCTCGAGAGATGGTCGACAAGGCGCTCATGAGGCGGACACTGCCTCGCCAGGCGATCAGGAACTACTTTGTGTGCGATCGCACGCAAGGTGAACATTGCCTCCCGAGGCAACTAACAACAACTTCGCGTGCAATCACTTTGCGAGCGGGCGCATGTGAGGTGACAATTGCTTTGTCAGGTAATAAGCAACATAAATCTAGGTATGCAAATATAAGTTATATCTGATAATTTTTTTAACGTATATTAATATATTACCAAATCTATTTCTTTTTCATCCACTAGAAAATCTTATACAAAGATGATCAATTACTCAATTTTACTTGTTTACTCACAATTCTTGATACTTCAACTCTCAGGGCTCTCAATTCTGTCAACCCTAGATAATTTTAAATTATGACTACGCCTTTGGTATAAACTGACATGTATGGTTGATAACAAAAGCAATGTTGGGTTGTGTGACGATGACATATTATTGAGCATCAGCAATGCTTTGGTAGATTTGTGGTTCATTGAAGGGGAGGATGAAAGTACTATAAAATCTCATATCAATGTAGAGATAGGATGTGCACCATACATTTTAATTCATTGAAGAAGTCCAATAATATATTGAAGAAGTCCAATAATATATTTATTCTGAGAGAAAAGACAACCTTCAGAATTTAAAAGACAATTCAATGGCAAGGAAAAAGTCAACGTTGTTGAGATTCTGAATAGAAACTTTTTGGCCCCCGCAGGCATGGCGCGTTGTCAATGGCTCACTTGGGTGATCCCTCACTTCCCAGGTTCGATTCCTCTTTGGCAGAGCGCGCAGTATGCTGACGGAAGAAATCACCACAGGCTGCTGCGTGGTCGGGCCATCGGGTGCCGATATCATCAGTGGTGAAGTCGCCACACGTCTCCGTCCCGCGATTTACCCTCGTTGACCAGTGGGGACTCTCGTTGAAGGCCGTGGGGCAGGACCGGTCAGCCAAGTGGATTAGTTGGGTGCAAGCCTGGATACCCCTTGTAAGTCCAAAAAAATGAATAGAAACTTTTTGACAAGGAAGATGGATAAAAGTACTGATGTTTTCTTAATCATTATCAATATTAAAATATCATCCATATGAATTAGAAAAAATATATATAAATTTCCCATTACATTTGTAAAATAGGGAAGAGTCAGTTTTTAAGTCAAAAAATCCCTGAATATGAAGCTAGTTAGATAAATAGTGAAATCATGCATGAGGTATTTATGGAGGACCATATATAGTATTTGTCACAAATATGTGTTGAAAGTTATAAGTAGATGAATCCTTGTGGTTATTCTATAAATATAGTTTCTTCAAGTTGATCGTAAAGGAAATTATTGGAAACATCTAATTATTGTATTAGCCAATTGAAACTAATACCTATAGATAATAGCAATATGATAGTTGTAATTTTGATTACCAAATTAAAACTATCATTAAAGTCAATACTTGATTGTTGATTAAAGTTTTTAGCAACAAAACGAGTTTTAAATGTTCAATTGACCTAATTAGAGCCCACAATATTCATAGATGAAGTAAGAAAAACTAATGTAGCCATCACAACATGCCAATTTGGGTTTTTAACTGTCTATGTAGAGCTAGTCAGTTTAATAGGATTTGAAGAAATAATTAGAGCCCATGGAAGAGGATAACAAGTGGAAACTTGTAGACATCGTGCATAAATCTTGTTTAGAGGAAGCATACGACGAGGAGTATTATCATCAAAATTATTACGAGATGAGTGATCAAACTGATGGGAATCAAGACTAGGGAGCAAGACATCACTAGTTGTTGAGTATGTAGAATTGGTGGAAATGGAGTAAGATCCAAAATTTCTTCCCTTGGACTAAGTATGTCTTTTTGGATCAACCTATGGGAATTCTAGGGATTTTGATATATTATTTGGTGATAACAGAAAGATGTCTTGATTACCTGAAAGAGTGCTCGAGCTAACAATTGCAAACGATAAAAGACTCAACAAAAGTAACACGGTGAGAAATATATATCTACCCAATATATATGCGGACGATATATCCCATAATGAAATTATTGTAACTAATAAAAAGACATTATTGAGCACATTATTGAGAGCGATGATTTAACTTATATTTAGAGTAAGGTTGTAATCAAGGATATCATATGCAACTCTAAATACATAAGAATGAGTAATTTGGAAGGTGATTATAATATTTTTTTTAAGGGGCTTTTGTTTTGAAGTAACAAGTGGGTAAACGTTTGATAATGAAGTTTAGTCGGCTCTTCTCAAAATTTAAGTAGGATCAATGCATGATTAAGAAGAGCTAAGTTAATGCCAATTATATGACGATGTTTTTTTTTCTGCCCATCTATTTTGTTCAAGGATGTGGAGATAAGAGACTTAATTAAAGATGTTAAAGGAGGTAATATGATGATGAAAACTTGATACTCTTAATTAAAATGAAAGGAGTTTATTTTATCATAAAGTATCGCTTAACAAGTTGTTAAAAGCCAAAAAAAAATATAAGATATTTGATTTTTATTTCATAGGAAAAATCGAATGAAGTTTCTAAAGTTATCAATAAAAAAATAATATGAAATCTTGATTAGAAAAACATAAGAGTAGAGCCCAAATATGAAATTTTTTAGAGTTTTTTTTAAAAAAAAGTAATTTATGAAAAATCATTGATGAACAAAGAGAAATACAAGCTCTGTTGCCGTAAATAATTTTATTACTGAAGTCCATGAGTTTATTTATATATATTATCCAAATAATAAATTGAAAAATAAAATATAATCATAATAATAAATATGATAAATTTACCATCGATTATATGATGTCAAATATGATAATTATCCTTCCATTCTTGTTGTCATTACCCACCACTAATAACACGAGCGAAAACAAAAGTAAACAATCGAACTTCTTCGAATCCAATATTAATTGAGAAAATTTATTAAAATATCCCTAAAGTTTTAATGAGTCCAAATTATATCCCTAAAGTTTGTTCGGACTCATTTACGTCCCTCTTGTTTTATAAAGTATCCCAAATATATCCCTACCGTTAACTCTTCATTATCTATAATAGAATCTCTGTCACGTGAGGAGAACGTGAGATAAACTATGTTCTTGATCAACGTGAGTATAAAAAATCCTATCATCTTCTTCAAACTCATACCCACTGTCAAAAAAATCTTCATCATCCTCATCATTGTCAACATCGTCTAATCGACTTCCATTACCATCTAATTCACTTCCAATATCATTTGATCTACTGTCTGGTTGAATTT
The DNA here is from genome assembly GCA_024364735.1 of Boesenbergia rotunda. Lineage (NCBI taxonomy): Eukaryota > Viridiplantae > Streptophyta > Magnoliopsida > Zingiberales > Zingiberaceae > Boesenbergia > Boesenbergia rotunda. The sequence continues at coordinate 514,222 of JAGFNQ010000757.1, forward strand.
CTCCATTAATCGTCGTCCGAGTGCGGCGAGGCATCATCAACCTTGACGTCTTCACAGCATGGAGTAAGATTTAGAGGATTTGGAAAGTAGGGTTGCAAGCTGGATCATACTGTGTGTTCATGGTGTCGTCGCCCGTGTGCGGAGAGGAATTATCGCCCTTGACTTCTTCGTCGACGGGAGTAAGGATTTAGGAAGCAACTGATGCAAGCAGGTGAAGAGATTTGGGAATTAGGGTTGCAAGGAGAGCAGGGGGTGAGGGTGAGGTTTTGTTGCCAGTAGGTGAGGTTTTTAAGTAGGTCACGTTGAAGGTAGGGATATATTTGTCTCACGTTGCCAAGAATAGATTTTATCTCACGTTCGAATCACGTGACAGAGATTCTGTTATAGATAACGAAGAGTTGATGGTAAAGATATATTTGAGATAGACGTAAATGAGTCTGCACAAATTTTAGAGATATAATTTGGATTCGATTAAAACTTTAAGGATATTTTAATGAAACTTTCCAATCCAAATCTAAATTTACAAACTTTGTAAATCTTTCTTTTACCAGATCTTTACGTTTACTTTACAAAGCACAACAACTCTCCGCGAATGTTTTTTTTTTTGACCGTTTGTCCTCCTAAATCTAACTCTTCCTCCTCCTACTCGGACGGCGCCGCCGCCGGCGACCGTCTCATAGAACACTAAGGACGAAGCAGCCGTCTAGCTCAAACGTCTCTCCAGCAGACGAGCATGGTGACGCAGCGGCGCATGATATAGAACCGCGCCCTCTGCTCCTTCACCAGCCTCGCGCACCGCCTCGGGAACGACCCGGGTGCGGCGGCGGCGCTGGTTCTCCTCCGACTGCCTCCGTCGTTGCTTCTCTTCTTCGTCCACTTCTCCCCCATGTACACCTCCATATAAATTATAATATCTCTGCTCGCACAAACAAATTAGAAATCAGAGAGAAAGAGAGAGAAATAGAGGAATTGGATTGACAGAGTAGTAGGAATCGTGCAGGGTCGTGATTTATAATATAATCTGATGAAGAAAGATGAAGACGAAGAGGCAGAGGAGGGAGGAGGCAGGGAGAGACCCACCAGCAGGGAGTACCTTTCTTTCTTTGTCCTTGATATTTGACTGCCATCGACGGCTTACCCTTGCCCTTGGAGACCAGATCATGCATCAATTCAATTTCTCAGGGACCAATTTAGATCACTCCACTCCATCGAATCGAAGGTGCCCGTTGGTTGGACTTGTCTCATGGATAGACTGATAATTAGGATGTAAATTTTATTATTTTGAAATTTGAGAGTTAAAATTTAATAAAGTCAGTATACCTATTCTCCTCACGTATTAGGCTATTAACTATAGTATCCGAGTTAATAGTCTCTATAATTGAATTAATAGTCTCTATAATTTATTTACTTCATATTAATTTTGGGCGAACGGGATCCTCTATTATGGAAGATCGCTGTAGATCGCTGTCCCGCCTGTCTCGTATTCGTCGGCGATGATCAACGAGTCGTCCGATCGACGATCGGATACCACCAATAATTTTTGATCATCGTCCCGAATCAAACGATATATTAAGATAATGGTGAATCGGTCGAAATCATCACATTACAATCTCGTCGGATTCAACGGTGAATATGACGAGATCGTAATTGCGGCGGTTCTCGACGGATTCACCGTACCCCCAGGGTATAGTTTTGTTCGGGGCGGCGGCCGGAGATCGCCGATGGTGTCCGATCGACGATTGGACGACTCATCGGTCATTGCCGACGATTGGGATAGAGAGACAAGGAGCCTCTTTGGGATAAAGGATCCCGTCTCAATTTTGGGACGGATTGACGGGGCACTAGACGAGTGAAAGGTTTTTTGTGTGTGTGTATTCTTTATTATTATTCTTATTATTTTTTTGAAAAAGGTATATCATATGCCAATTAATGATGGGCTTGAACAAAATAAGAAGATTATCTCTTACATTTAGTAAGACATTATTACTATTTGTATGCTTATTTTAATAATTCATTTGTCGTCTGAGTTTTGCCGGACTAATTCGAAGATAAATTTAAAATACAATTTATATATTTTAAAGTTCTAAAATATTCATTTCATTTGAGATCATGATCTTTTATTGGTTGTCGTTGCGCTGACCGATAAGGGTGAGATTATTTTTAAATTCTTGATTATTTTGATTTATTTGATTAGAGTTCCCGATTATGAAATTTAGAATTTAATTAAGCCGATTAAACTAAATTATTAATAATCTAGGATGTATAAATTAAACATAGTAAATTTAAAAATTGAATAGTATATTCAATTGATGATGCAATATCAATTGACTAACAATAAAAAAGATTCAATAACGGATTGAATAGACAGATTTTATATAGTTTAGTTTGTTCCATTTTAACGAGGAGTTTCAATCAATTTGATTTGTTTAAAATAATTAATTCAATTTTGATTAATTTTTTTAAAGTTGACATCAAATATTTAATTTATGATGATTAATTTTGGAATGACGGGTTCGGTTCTACGAAAATTTTCCATCAGACATTGATCCCGGACTAGACTTCACGTATAGCTCGGTCGGCCAGCCGAGCGCTCCTTGGCTCGAGGAATACCATGTTCTAATCTAGGAGGTATTGGCTGCATGCCAGGTTTCACTCAGGGGCGGTCAGGCGTTCCAGCTTGGGATTTGTCGTTTTCCTAATGAACATCCACTCCCTGACACTATCTGGCAAAAGTGGTACGAGAGTCGGCGCAGGCTTGACATCATTCGTGTCTGAATCGAGAATATCCCGCTGACACAGTACTTTCTTGACATACCCTGACACTCCGTACCACGACGACCCCTGCTTGTGTCAGACTGGGCGGCGTCGGTCGGCGAGCTGACAGTACCCTTGATCCTGTCCCCGCATGAGAAAAAAGGGTGGCAGACGCGGGCAGAAATTGTTGGCTCCCTCGACTATATAAGGTCCTCCGCACTTCGCACGCAGGTACGCGCGATAGAGTTTTTTGCTACAGTTCTTCAGTTTTCATTCCTTCCACGGAGACTGACTTGATCGTCGGAGTACCTTGCCGGGATTTTTTCCGGCGGATTGCTGACGATCGTTTTCCTTACAGATCGGAACCAGCATCATGGTGCTCGGTCCACCTCGCTCTTGGGAGTCCACCTCGCTCTGCGACAGGATCAGACATCAAAATAAAATAAAAAATATTTACAACAGACGACGATCCATCATTTTAACGTTCTTAGATCCATCGTGATTAAAAAGAATTAATCTATTAATTTATAGAAATTGAAATTCGATTTTTAAATACGTGAAAAATGAAAAAAACACTAACATTACCGAGGGCAATTTCGATTAGTTTAGTTGAATCGATTCGATTTTAATAAATGATGACGAATGAGCCTCTTTAGATGCACCGCACCTTACGGCAACCCCTCCTGGAATTCAAGCCTGTTGGCATCATCTTCATTAGCTTTGTCCACTGGACCACCGCCCTGCTCCATCACTCCACCGTGCATCAGCTGGATTCTCGTCGACACGACAAAGACACCAGCAAATGCATTGCTGGTTGCCGCCGACCCATCACCATCACCATCACCATCACCATCACCATTCAGCTCTGCTCGCTCACAAACCCACCCCATTCCCTCCCTCTGCACGCCCCGATGATGAACCAATGGAAAGAAAGAAAGGATCGGATCCATCAGCCTCTCAGCTTTCTGTTTGTTTCTTCTCTTTGACGGCTTCCCTAATCTCCCAATTAATTTTATTTATTTATTTATTGCTGGCCTAGGCCTCGCCAGGCAGATGGAGATGGACATGTCGCCCAAGGACGGCACTGTTTGGTGGGGAGGCTCGTCGACTCCCGGCATATTGCTTGTCATCCGTTTGGTGCATTTATAAAGCTGAAATAGATGCTTGTTTACTCTTTTTTTTTTTAAAAAAAATCATGCTTAATAAGGGAAAAACAATTAATGAATTGGTTTAATATATTCATCTTATTCATTTTTGGTTACGACCTCAGAGTTTTAGTCTAGTAGAAGTGTAGTTTTAGCCCAATGAGCTTAATGGGTCTTGCTAATCCTTTCGATTATCAGACTTCGAATTTCAATAGAGACTGAATATTCTAAAAGTCAACTGTATAATAATAATAATACAGGGCATGACATTCATTTATTCATGTCATATTGAATAACACTGTAAGCATAAAAATTGCCCATGGCCCATGGGTTTATTCTCACGAGTCCTATGCAATTGGGAATAATTTTCAGCTCTAGACAAGTTCTTGTTCGGCCGAAAGATTCCCATTCACGGGAGTGGTTTAACAACAATTAATGCCCAAATCTTGTGCCGATGATTTGGTTAACTTTGGTGCAATTTAAACACCACCCGCACAGGGACAATGAGAAACGCGTGCAGTCCAATGTGTCTGTATACCACTTAAATACAGTGTGTGATCTAAGTGGAAAATAATACTTCCCATATCTTTGTTGTCCAAACCTACAGCAACGAGAGGGAAAAAAAATACAATTACCACCCAAGAATGAGGGGAAAAACAAATTTGCCTTTTTTAAATCTCAAGTAATGCTAAAAAAAACTAGATATATTGGATGACACTTTCAAATTAAAAAGAACTTACATGAATCTGGTGCGTCGAGCTTCTTTATATTTTTGGGCTTTTCAAATCCAATTAGATTCTCATTGTGTTCCCTCTTTTGTATCCTGGGGAGGATGCGTGGTCAGGCATTGGGGCTTGATATTACTGTTGCAATCATTTTCCTCGACTGTAAAATCAAGCTGCTTCCCCAAAGATTTGATAATTGCAGTTCTTTTGGACCTCAATCTGTATGGAGGAGAACCATTGAAGCTGCTCTCATGTGATGAATTATTTCTTCTGTCAGAAGTACTTGGACCATGTTTTGTCATTGAAGACTCTACTGGCTCCGAGCTTTCTCTGCTCCTTCCAGTAGTAGCTATAGTTGCAAAATTATCAGAAAATTTCACGCTATCCACGTGTGACAAACTTATTTCAGAAGCAAGAGTTGACTCGGCTTCCCTCTTTGTCCTCCTGATAATAGAGGGAGTGTTTGGGAAGCTTCTAGCTGCATCTTTTAATATTGATTCAATATTTTGGGTTGGTTCCTTCCGCTTTGAAGAGGGAGGTGTCTGATATTCTTTTGGTGACGATACAATTGCTGAGCAGTGAAATTGCTTTTCAATGAAATCGTATGATAGAGTCGAAACAGCAGAAAGGCAAACATCTTGAAGCTGAGGTGGCTTATAAAAGAGTGAATAACCACGACCAAGAGGAGATTCGTCCTGTTGTGTTAGTTGAGATGGATCATTCAGTTGGTCAGTCTCCGTTGTGTTTTCCTGATCTGCAAGTTCTTTTCCACGTTCATATCCATTGCAGATCTCAGAAACTGGAATGTGCTGCGTGTTGGACTGGGAATTTGGATCGTGAACTTGGTTTGACATTATAGTTGTTGAAATATCTGCTTTAGGATTATGAACTAATGATAGTTGCAACCAATTCTTTTGACCATCCAATCTAAATGTTTCAGAATGCAGACCAGAATCTGAGGAACTGGCTGATCCAGACAAAGCTCTAGTACCATTCTCTGTTCTCTCTCTCGGAGTTGGAAGCGTTCCGCCACCTATGTTTGATATGTCCTTCGGACCATCAAGAATTTCAGCTTTGGGAACTGGTGAAAGCTTACCAGTAGCCAAGAAGAAATCTGACTTTTTCTTCAATGAACTATTCCAGTGGTTCTTTATTGAATTGTCAGTTCTAAATACAAAAAGAGAAGCAAATTACAGCAAGTGAAAAAGGATGTAAATTCAGAAGGTCAACTTAAAAGAGATGTCATGTTTGTTGGAAGTCACAGTACAATCCTAACTTGGCACTACCTAAGCATAGTCAGAAACTTTGTTAGAATTACCAGTATTATGGTCACTGGTTGCCATATAAGCATGCAATATCAAACAATATTTGTTACAAATAACAAGTAAATGAATTTGGGGCCACAAAAGTTAAGCAAGAGTTTTTACAAGAAGAATTGTTTGCATGGAGAGCATGACAAAATAATAAGAGATAAATATTATTATTTTTTTGCATGAGCAGAAAGAATTCTGTTCTTGAACAACAAAGATTTACTATTGAGTGCAAAAATATTTCAGAAAATAATCAAATACCTTCCAGGTAAGACCTTTGCAATTTCTGCCCATTTATTTCCGTACATGCAATGGGCATTCATGAGAGCAAGCTCCTCCTGTGAAGTCCATGCGTCTTTTCTGATCGTTGGATCCAAATGATTATGCCATCTAAGAAAGTTCAAAATCACGCAAGTCATACTTGAGCCATATGCAGGGAACAGAGGAAGGGGTCAGATTGATCCTTAAGGCAAGGCTTAAGTAGCTAAATTCAGATGTTTAATCCATATGGATGATGCTCTTTGGATAATATAGATTTTGGCCAAAGTGGAATAGAAAGGCTAGCTGAACCGTAAAATACATATGCATTCAACATTCAACTACAAAGACACCAGATCCATAACTAGAAGCTAAGAATTGACATTGTAAGTTCATAGACTTTTTAGATATTTAATCCATCTGGATGATGCTCTATGGATAATATAGTTTTTTAACACAAAAGTGGAATAGAAAGCATAGCATAACTATCACATGTAAATTCGTATTCGTAAGTATACTCTAACCCATCACCAGAAGCCAAGTATTGGATATAAGACACGCCAAAAAAAAACTATACAAGTTCTTAGATTTGTTTTTGCAGATAGAAGTTCAAGACAATTCTCAACAGATCGAGCCATCTGAATCTGTTACAGACTCGTCCTTTATGCAAACATTCAATCCTGCATCTGCAGAAATTGTCATTGTTTTGAGGGCTTTATGTCATAATTAGCCTGGTAAATGTCAATACTTGTTATCAAGCTTCTATAAACCATAATCAACTAGTAAATGGAGTAACAGCACAACTAGCACACTAGCAAATTGCTTGTTTAGCTTCCAGGATACCATGGACGTGAGCTACTTGATGATTGTGATACCAGCAAACTTTTTCTAAAGCTCAAGCTAGCAAAAGGCATAACACCTTGTCATTCACGGCAATGCAAGACTCATACCATAAATACCTTAGAGAAGCATAAGGGACTTCAAAGAGCACCTCAAAACAATCCTTAGACAAGTGGGCTATACCTCCATAACACACCCATAACCAGTTTCCTTGGGTGAAATCCATGGCAAAAGGAAATTATTAATATTATTATTAGCAAATTGTTCCAAGAAGTCAAAATCAACAACAACAAAAAAAATACACGGAATTTCACTAACAGAAGCTGATTCTAAAATTTGCTCAATATTTTAAAAATATATTGTTTGTGTAAGTAGTCCACAAAAGAAGTTCATATTACATGTGAGCAAGGAGTTCACCAATATCATAAGCATAATTCAGGAGTGATATGATGAAACTGCATTTTCCCAACAAGGGCATGAGCTCACTACATAGGCAATATAGGAGGAAAAGGTTCATCTATTCGTCTGTTAATTCTAATCAGAAACACAGAAAGAAAGCTAGATGTAACACTACCCCTCTTTTCAACCTAAATGGAAAAATTGCTAAAAGAAAGCTAATGTAATTCCCAAGGAAACTACTAAGAATCCTCAAAATTGAAGTGATAGTCTTAAAAATTTTGATCAGGCAACCCTTTGGTTGTTTCTGAATGTTATCATTCCAGTGGACATGTTAGCTCCCATAAAAACATTTCACACCTAGAAAACAATGAGCATGTACAAATTCATGGTGGAAATACCAGAAAAATTAAGCTAATCTGTTGTTTATCCTACACAATGCGAGAGTTGTGCCAACTAATAGTGTATGGTACCAAATATATTCAATGAAAACAATGAGAATTTACCAATTCATGGTGAATAAACTAAAATAATTAACCCAATCAATTGTCTGTGCTAGATGGTACAAGATTTGCACACTACAAAGATGCATATATGCATCATATGACACCCAAAAGTTCTGGCAAGCCTGTGGCCCAATAGCGAACTATTAGTTAGAGGAAATGGAAGCAACTAATTAGGAATAAGCTAAAAAAAAAAATTAGGAATAAGCTAGTTTCAGACCATTAGCACTTCAAACATATTATAAAATTCTAGAGAAAAGAATACAAAGTCAAAGACCATAGATATCTGAAAACATTTTTAAAAACATCATTTCAATGCTTATAGAAAACTATAAATTTACCTCTCCCTACATTGTTTCCCAATTCGTCCAGGGAGACTCTTTGCAATGGTAGACCATTTTGACGGTCCATACTTTGCTACAAGACTAATTATTTGCTCATCTTCCTGTAACCAAAAAGAGCAAGAAAAATGTCATGGAGTACTCTATTTTGAGTATTTTCAGTTCTAAAGATACAACTTATTAGAAGATGAAACTACCTCTTGAGTCCATGGACCTTTAATAAGTTCAGGATTGAGAACTTTTTGCCACCGATGAAGACATTGAACTTCTGTTCTATTTGGAAAAGATTCAGCTGCAAAGTAAATGATTAAACGCAAGATGAATAATAAAGTAAACATGTAATACCTTCAAGAAATAGATTTTTCTTAGGGCTCTACTTATTTTACACGTTTTTGAATTTTTTAAAAAGATTAATACAAATTATTAAAAAAGAAATAACTTGGATCACCAAAGTAGAATATTGTATGGCCCTAACCAGAGTTTGACCAAGAGAGGAAAAAAACCACACTGTTTGGAAATATGCAAGAACAGAGGCTTCAAAATTGAACAAATTTTATTTAGGTTGATATTTCACAAACTCACAGACGCACTTTGATAATTTTACCCAACTAGGATTTTCCCTACTCATTTCTTTTCCTCATCTATCAAGGAGTATAATAATTCAAAGCCTTGCAAAAATGTGACTGAATTATATCCAGGCAATCATAACAATTGGGGAAGAGGCTTTCAGAAGATTGTGGTGACGAGTTGCCTTTGGCAGGATAAAGCAAGGGCATAATGGAGATTCTCACAAGAACTTCAGTGTGGCAATAGTAGTGTGACCTCAATACCCATACCAAATAAAATCCTTGTGGAAGAACAACTAGATATTGGCATTAATTCTGTATTTAATTTGTGAAATAAAAAACATCTATTACCTTCAGCACAGGGAATGCCTTATCGTTTAGATACATGATTGTCTCCTTCAGTGAAAAAAAGACAGACTCATACTTGTTTTGTTGAAACATGATTGTTAGTTTAGTAACATTCAAAAGCACTAGTAGTTCTACCTTTTTTATTAAAAGGCCATTAAAGGAGAATCTTTGTAGCTAGAGAGTTATACAAATAACTATAAAGAGTTTAACCCATGTATAAAAAAAGCATATTAGTATTAAACATTTACAAACATTAGTTCTCCCTTCATTCTCATAGTTCTCCATTTTGTTAGCTTTCTTTATTGATTTTTGGCGCACTTGCCTCATTTTAAATGATTAACGAGGTTTTTTCAACCAACCTCGGGCGACCGGCCCGGCCACATGGAAGTTTCCCACCGGCCGCTAGGGTAAATCGGGAAGCACTCGCAGTGGGCGGTCTAGAAGCCCAGCGTCCCAGGGTTCGCGCCCTATTTGGAGGAAAAATTCCTGCTAATGCGCCGTAGCTGGGGATCAAACTGCGGATGCCTGGGATAGCGACTAGTCGCCCTACACACTTGCCTCATTTTAGTTGTTAGGTTCAAATTCAATTCATACCCCAATGAATAACCGTCCATGTAACTCAAAGGGGTCAAGAAATTACACAAACAGAAATCAGTCCTGACTTAGATGTGTGTAACCCTTCACATCAGCTATCAACAAAGAAGACACAACTAAGAACTTTATTTCTATAACATCCACCTACTACTTGCCCATGTAGGATCAGATAGAAAATTGAGATTCTTCACTGTGTGCTTGAAATAGAAATAAAATAAAGATGCATATCTTTCTTGTAGGCAAGAGATTTGTTAAGCTTTCTCAAAACTAAGGAAGCCAACCCCACCTAGTGGGAGAAGGCTTGTTTGTTGTTGTTTCAAAACTAAAGGAAAGAGTGAATTACCCAATTTATGCATGTATATGTATAATTTTCCTTATTTCTTAAATTCCTATATAATTTTCTATGTTCTGGAGTTTCTGGTTACATCTTATAGAAATTCAGTTTTGCATTTTTCATAAGCTAAAAGATTCATCTATATGATCCTTTTCGACAAACTTCATTAGGCTTGAACTAGAAGTTGGCATCGCTAGTGATACTAAATGAGATAAGAAAAAGGAATCAGTCTTTAAATTCTTTAACATCGCTCTGTTCATTTCTCCAGGTTGCTAACCTATTCTATATGATGCTTTTTGACAAACTTCATTAGGCTTGAAGTAGAAGTTGGCATTGCTAGTGATACTAAATGAGATAAGAAAAAGGAATCAGTCTTTAAATTCTTTTACATCGCTATGTTCATTTCTCCAGTTGCTAACCTATTTCACCATCCCATTTTGCGATAGTTGCCGTATTCAAAAGATTATATTTTCCTACTATTCAAAATTAATTCATAATATGCAAAGAAACATGAAAGCAAATCGAATAGATCTTTTGAAGAAAACATAGGAACAACTGAATAAGTAGGATGAATCATCATAGTGTATCATTCATAATAGGATAAACAAGAAGAACATAGCATGCCCTACCTATTTTTTTCCAGCACCTTCCTTTGTAGACTTCGACAGCTCTCCTTAATGTCTCATCCTATATAACGTATAAAGTAGTAGTCAGCGGCTCAGCAGGATGAAATAGCAATAGCATGGAGAATATCAAAAGGATTATATTTGTTATAATGCAAAATACTTTGCTTAAAGTTGAGAAGACATCCAAGAAAACAAAAAGAAATCACTAAACTAATTTATGGAGTTCTCGGCTTCTTTAGTATGCAATTTAGAATAAATGAAAACTTTACCCTCCCAAGCTCATTATTTTTTGGTCAAATCTTCTTTCAGCTTTAGTAAAATATTAGGGAGAGTTAAGGAAGATTCCTATAAAGCTAGATGTTATTATCTCAAAGTGAACAGGCTAAATATTTGACTGCGTGAGCACTAAGCATAAGTTGTTAGGACAGGTTCAACTGATAAATAACAGTTAATGATAATAATAGTGATAAACAATATTTATCAGTAAAGACATTAAAAGACAATGAAGTAGTAGCAAAATCACTGAGGATTCTGTTCAATTGGAATGATGATAATGCCAGTGTTGGAGCATAGTAGATGTTGTGGAACTTAGAACCATGAAAATACTTAAGAGCAAATCAGATGAAAAATATAAGTTATTTATCTCAAGTTAGAAATATCTAAGAACAAATAAGATGGACTATGTACCTCTTGTGGAGTCCAGCCACCCTTAGCTCGCCTTATTGGACCACTAGTTCTCCTACATTAATAGAGGAGAGGAAAACATTAAAAGTCAGTACACAATTGTTACCAAAAAAGTACTCATAACTAGTGAAACAAGGAATATGAACAAACTTCTTCAAGATTCAGTCACCAATAATAGACTACTATAGCAAACAAGTTATCTGTCTTAAAACAAAAAAGAAAAACTTTAAAAAAAAAATCCACTTCTATTGCAGAAGCCCAATTAATTGGTCACTGGATGCAGCTACAATCTATTGAAACTTAAAACTTTTATCCTTCCTTTCTGACAAAGACTAAATAGTAATCAAGAACTTAAAACTCTAGAGGCAAACCATATTAATTCTATTGTTCTGCAATTAGCTTGAAAGAGTACTTTGCAGAATGCTACAATAGCTTATGAAAGTCACCATGAGATGCTTCTGGCAAGAAAACCAATCATAGATTCAAATACGCAACAATCTCTTGGGAGTTCACCTGTCTGCAAATATCTCCTTCCATAGCACTCCTGTTCCCTGGAGCTCCACCCCTCATCAAGCTCCAGATGCACAGTCAGTCTATCTCTCCTCTCCAAAGATGATGAATAAGGTGATTAACACTAAGACCCTATGTAATGGATTCTTAGACCTAAGCCACCTCTTAATCCTAGTTAAACTCTAGCTTTCATTCTGGTATAAATAGCACAAGAACTCTGATGGGCTCATTTAGAGAAGAACACAGAAAGGGCATAACTTAAATTATCAGTAACCTATTTGATTCCTTTTCTCGTTGATTGTTTGGGTGTAAATATGGCCAACATAATATTATTTAAATCCCTTCGTGCAGTAGGCTTATATCGAACCACATTGCATTGTTGTTAAGTTTTCCGGAGCATATTTACTTATCATCTAGATGTGTTGGAGGAGAATAATCTTGGTTAAACACAAGGTTTTTGGCTTGTTGCTTCTACCATAAAAAAAATAAAGATTCTATATGACTTCACAGTGGAGGTGATTTTGCATACTAAGACCACCTATTTGTATCTACTAAGGGCAGTTCTAAGGAGCAAATTTGAGTGTCTACCTTATTGGGATTGATCTTTTCAGTGTTCATTCAGTAGCATCAAAACAAACAAGTGATGATAAAGCAGACTTGACTCGATCCCTACAGTAAGAACTCATGCATACATGCTAACAAAAAACCAAACTTAACACCGATTAGTTACTCAGACAATGATTCTCTGCATCTTATAGAAATTGAACAGTAAAAAAACTGAAGAAAAAAAATGCAGAATGCAAACTTTCAAGTAAATTAAACAGTAAAACTCAACAAGAAACAAATGGTGAGTAAAAGGGTAAAAATTGAGCAGTAAGATTGCATACTAAGCATCCAAATCATAATACAACAAACTAAGCAGTACCTATGGGACGGGGAAGACCTCGAGGAGCTACAAACAGAAGGAGACATCCCAGAAAACCCATAACTTCCTTCAGACATGGACGAGCTCGAAGCAGCCCCCGGTTGCTTGTTCTCTACACAACTCTGCTCAATCTTCATGACTTCGACAGCCATGGCGCCCCCATCTCCCATGCAAGCGGCAACCAGATTCTAAACCCTACAACGCCAGATCAAATCACCACATCAAACCCAACTCCAACGGGCCAACGTAAACGCCACCACGGTTGGAACCGGAGCCCAAAGCTACTGCACGAGGCTCAAACAGCAAGAGGAACAAAAAAAAAAACAGAAGCAAACCAGAACGGATGGCAAAGCCCCAGAAAAGGATCGATCCGAACAGGTTCAGAAGGGATCCAGAAGCCGAGATCTAAATTCTAAAACAAATCCAGGACCAGCAAAAATTAGAGATCTCTCTGTCAGGACCACGAGAGGATCCAGAGGGCTTCAGCCATCGAGTACCTTGCGAGAACGAAAGCCGGAAGCCGGAGATCGGACTAGAGACCCACGAATCGAAGCAACGCTCTCGCGGGACGCTCGCGTTGCGCCGGAAAGTTCAAAAGGAAACCTTTTCGCCTTCGCCCGTTGAAGCAAAAGGGTGAGCTGCTCGATATCGGACGGGTAAAGGAAGGCGGCGTGACGGCGACGTGACGGAAGCGTTAGCGGTGCGCGTTGGAGAGGGGGCAGATGCGGCAACGGTTGTTGACGGGCGGCGTCGTTACCGTTGCGACAGCACGAGAGAGTTTGAACCTTAAACGGCCTTTTCTATCAGTTAAGGGAAATGTAGGGTTTGGGCGGTTGCGGACCGTCCGATTAGGCGAGAGGGCGTCGATGGATGTTACTTTGTTAGGGAGGTTGTAAAATGAAGAATTAGGGATGTTTCATTTATTATTATAACGGCATATAATTCAATTTAACTTAACGTATTTTTTCTATTCTAATAAAATTAAATATTCTAAAAATAATAACAGATCTTACTCTCTAAATGCATTAAATTTTCAGCTCATTTGGATATGCCCGTGGAATCGCTTGGGTTAGTCCTTTCATCCGAGTCAATAAGCTTACCAACATCCCTAAGCGAGAACATTCTCTCAGACTCCTTTTAGATGAAGTCTCTCAATCTGATGTTCGCCCAAAGGAGCCCATCTAGGTAGAAGCGTCTTGGTCTAATTGTTCTCTTCTGAACACTTGACAATTATGGCAGGTGTACCTTGCGATATATAACTATCCCTAATAGGGTAGTTCACACCGAAGGTGATGTCCAACCGACAATCGAACTGCGCCTAGCATACAACTACATCATTGCGCATTTGCTCCCTAGCAACCGACCCTTATCCGTTGACCCAGTCGGCTCCTGGCTTGAGTGACAGCCTATTTTCCTCGTTATATAAGGGTAGATGAAGGTAAGTGATTTTTTTTCTCCCACATAGAGGCTGCTCTTTTGTTTGTGTTGTTTGCTCTTCTTCTCACTTGTACACATCTGCGAGCCTCTTTTTCTTCATCTTAGTACTAACTTAACTATCGGAGGGCTCACGCTAGCCACGCCAACCATGCAAGCGCCCGTGATGCGTGTTGACTTGCTAGACTCCAAGGCTCGACGAACTGGACAATAGATTCAATGCGACTCAAAGATCAAAAGAGAGAAGAGAGACCCGAGTGTGTGAAGGAGGACACCATCACGTTTCATGTCTCACTAAATTATTTATGTAATACATCTCTTTCAATTAGAAGTGGTTCAGTACGGTATACTAAACCCAAATCGCATTTGTATATAGTAATGAAAAATTCAATATAAAAAAAATCCATTCTAATACCGTACCAAATTCGAGACGATATAAATTTCATATTGGTGATAAAAAAAATTCAATATCAATATGGTATATCGAAAATTTTAATATAAATCTCATACGGATATCGATATCAAAAAATTCAGTATGATGTACAGAAATTTTTGGCATATCATTAAATCAATATAATTCAGTATATTTCGACACAGTATAAACGATATATCGAATGTTTGATATATTTTTCCACTCTACTTTCAGCTCCAATGAAAATTATAACCAATATTGTGATCTTCTACCTTATAAGTTTTCGGTCTTGTGTTATTTATGTAACACTCAAATCAAAATGTATTTTGGAAAATTAATAATCCTTTGATAAACATAAATATCAAATCTACTTCTAGGTATATATTGATAAATTATCGGTATGATATGTTGGATCGATGTGAACCTTCAAGAGAGGGGGAGGGGAGGGTGAATTGTCCCTGTAAAATAAAATAAATCTTTTGTGTGGCTTACAAATATTTCAGATTAGTTGCAACAATAAATTTAAAATAAGCATAAACTAATTAAACTAGTAAAAGGCTAAGACACAAAAAATTTACTTGGTTGCAACTGGGTGGTTGCTAATCCAAGACGGTTGAAACTCACTATGAAAATCTACTTTTGGCGGAGAAGTCTTTTACAGACTTTGTAGCACAAAACAAAAGTTAAAAAACAAGGAAAAAATCGTATACTTTGATCAATGATCTGGAACTGAGTTCTAGGGTCTATTGATAGTCTCGGTCAATTTTATCTGATTGCTGACGTGACATTATAGGGGTGCCCGAGTGGTTGAGGGGGCTTGACACGTGGCTTGTGTGTTATCGGAAGTGTAACGTTCGCAAACGACTAGTTGGGTGGATAAAACTGGCTCTCGGGCGCCTGTAAGTATAGGGGCACCCGAGTACCCAGGCGCCCCTATGTATTCGGGCGCCCCTATGCATAGGGGCACCGGAGTGATCTTTGGTCAGCAGCTTGCTGATCAGTCTCCAGCGGATCTTCTTGGATGATTTCTGGCCAACCGGAGTTAGGCTCCCCTGAACCTAACTCCGACCTTTCGTCCCTCGATCGTCTTTCCTTCCGGCTTCTCGTTCCTCAGACGTCGTGCACGTCCTTCTCGCTCCACCGGTATACTCTTCCGCAGCTTTCGCGTCCCTCGGATGCACCGAGACCGTTGACTCACTTCCTTGTGAAATCATTCTCGTCCTTTGCGTCTTACGCTCAACTTCCTCCGCTCCTAAGCTCCTACACACTTAGACAGAGGGATCAAAAATACAACAGGACCTAACCTAACTTGGTTGATCACATCAAAACTAATTGAGGCACCAACATGATATATTATTATTAATCCAACTTTCATTTCAATTCATCACAAACTTACATTAATAGTGTACTTCTCTTTTGTAGTTTTCAAAAGAATTTAAAGACTTACATGAATTTCATCTGCTCAACTAATTCTAAACGTATCTATTATGAGACATAGGTTGTTATTACTTCTTATTGGACAGTTATCAACCATTATAAATGCCTAAGTGAGATAATATTGCTAAAGAGGGAGTACAATTTTTTCCGTTAACCATTGACTTTGTTTGTAATACTTAAATACCATAGATAAGTTGGGTAAACAATTTGTATAGATTTCATCTTGTTTGCTTGTATGTGTTACAATTTTTTGATCTCATGCATAATAAAGTGTCTAAGGAAGAATAATTAAATCAAACATGATCTCATTGAATAGTCTTAAAACTTATCAAATATATACTTATTATCCTACTCACTTATATATGGATAACAACTCATGAATTACATATTAAGGCAACCAAACTATGCTCATGAATATGATATAAAATTATTAGGATTTTAAGTGTAAATTATTTTAAATCTCCAATTACATCTTAAACTTTATCTTCAGTCCAATGTTAAAAAAAATTCATTTCCACTCCCTGCATACAAAGTTCTATTTACTTCAACTCCCTGATACATAATAATTTACCTAATTACCCTTATTTTTTTAAGTTAAAAAGTCCAAAATGAAATATAATTCATCATAAATTCAGTATCAATAATTAAAATTTAATATATTTTCTATTAAATTGAATACTATTATTTTTTTAAAATCCAGTTGATCGAAATTGATCAAAGCCATCCACAATTGTAGCAATTGATTGGGAAACTTCGATTGATTAGGAATTGATTGATAATCGATCAGTTATATTTATCGCGAGAGAACATCACCCTTATTTTTTATAGTTACAAAAAAGTCCAAAAATAAATTTAATTTTTCCTAAATTCAGCACATTTAAATTAGAATTTAGTATATTTTCTATCAAATTGAGTACAATTCTTTTTTCGTCTAACCAATTGATTAGAAGTTCATACCAATCGATTAGCTTAAGATGAATAGATTAGATCGTACTCAATTTGATAGAAAATATACTAGATTTTAATTAAATGATACTAAATTTAGAAAAAATATATTTTATTTCAGACTTTTTTATCTAAAAAAATGGAGGTTGTATGCAGGGAATAGAAATAATTTTTTATACAAAAATTAAAAAGGAAGTTAAATTTAATCTTATAATTTTAGATGTGAGATTTTTATTTTCGAACTCGATTAATAAAATTAAATTGGAGTAACAGTGAGTTTGGTCTGGTATTTCTTACGATTGAAGTAGTCGTCGAACGCGATCGACGCGGATGTTTTCTTGTGGAAGCTGCGAACCTTCTTCTCGGTAATCGCCTTACTCTTTCTTGGAAATTCTCCGATCATTCAAGTCAACCGTCTACTTAGAGAGGACTCCTCTCCTCAGCCTAGTTAATTCATCGATTTTGATCCGATCCTGCTCAGCCTTTGAGTAATGTCTAAACCGCCGGCGGTCGACATAGAGATGAGCAAACTCGACAACGGCACACCGGCGACAGAGCCACCACACGAGCAGCAGCAACAAGAGCAGAGACATTTCGCCGGCTGGGAGAGAAACGACAGCAACGTCCTCCTCGTCGTCGCCACGCTCATCACAGCTCTCACCTACCAGATGGGCACCAACCTCCCCGGAGGCTACTACCAGGACGACAGCGACTGGCACCAGGCCGGCGACTCCATCCTCCGCGCCAAGCACCGCCGCCGCTACTGGCTCTTCATGGCCGCCAGCTGGGCCGGGTTCGGAAACTCCATGCTCATGACGCTGGCGCTGCTCACCGGAGTCAACGTGGAGTCGCGCCTCATCCGGTGGCCCTTCGCAGTTGCCTACTCGAGTCTCGTCCTCGCCTTCATCGCGTCGCAGCCCAAGACCCATCTCCTCTTCGACATCCTCCTCTGGTTGCTCGTCCTCTTCATCTTGTGGGCCGCCATCAGTTTCAAACGGTGGGAGGGCAGCGATCCGGCGGCGCCGGGCTCCCTGAAAGGCTTCGTCCGCCGCCTTTTCGGCCGTTAATCATTGGCAAGTCAACTATCGGCATTGTTTCCCGTTCATCGTTGCAATTTGTTAAGTCAACTATCCGAGCTTGTTTGCTAGCTGTTTGATTCCATGTCCCAGCTGTTAATTAATTTTGTACTTTTTCATCTAAAATATTATTATTTTTCTTTCAGAACAGTAAAAAAAAAGGCGAACGTATCTTCTGTCCACGAAGTCTCATCTCCTGCCTGACCCACTCTTCAGTGACGGCCAACGAATCATCCGATCACCAATTAAAAGTTACTGATAGATTTTGATCATCATACCGAATCAAATGATATCTTAGAAGAATGGTGAATTAGTCGGAATCGTTGCAATTATAATTTCGTCAGATTCGACGGTGAATCCGGCGAGATCGTAATTGCGACGATCCCGACGGGTTCACCGTACCCCCGCCGTTGGTAGTATCCTATCGGTAATCAAACAACTGGCCGTCATCAAAAAATGGGACAGATGGGACCAGAAATTTTTATGGGACAGAAGATCTGCCCATTTTTTCCACATAAAATCATAGTTGCTCATTTGCTCGTGGATCGATAGAAAAAAACACATTTGCTGCCATTTGAGCTACACTAAATGATCAATCACTATCTCGAAATTATTCGACGTTAGTAATGGACTCAAGATTAAGATAAATTTATCATCTTAAAATTTAAAAGTCAATAGTGACAAAATCAATATAGCTTTCTGATTTCAAATCGACAAAAAATCATTCACTTGTCTTCAACGCCCCATTAATCTATCCCAAGATTAACACGAAAAAAATAAATCATAAAATTTATTAACTCGGATACTATGATTAATACAAGGAGAGGACGAACACATTTAATTTGTCAAATTTTAATTTTTAGACCATATATTCATAATACCTCCATGCTAACTATTAATCATCCCATGAAAATAATCTTTCTAATTACAAGAACATCGACGCGAAGAAAATTTCAATTCTCAATTTAAATCCAGCAGCTAATGAACTGACGAGCTCACCACTCGAGGGAATGCAAAACAAAAACAAAATAAAAATATGAGCTATATATAACAGATGAATATGAGACCACTAATTTGGTTGTATAAAATTTTTTTATCGATTATCAAGATAAATTAAAAAGTATTCATAACGAACAATTCAGAAGTCCTGTGTCCTAAGATTCATATCTCATTTGAAAAAAAAACTCTACAAAATATATCGATAAAAATTAAATTGTAAATATCTAGGATGACGATTGACTTGGGTGCCACTCCAGGGACGTAGCTCAAAATCAAATGTCCTTTCTGAGAAATAATTCATTTGGAGTGACGAGATTGTCCTCTAATTATTTCTTATTAACAATATGTTTATTTTCATCACAAGGGCAGTATAACACAATAAAAAATTGTTCAGTAACTTTATACGCAATATTTGAATCAATCATCATTTTCAATGTTAACTAAACCAATCATAACTGACATGGAGGCAAACTAAAATTTTGTTGAGTAAAATAACAACAAACATACATTCTACTTGCAGAAACCAACATGGAAAAAATTGAAACTGGAACTAGAGCTCAATCACACATTCAGCAGTGCTTCAGAAGAAGATTCAGATCAAAGATCATGAACACATAATTCAACAATTAAATTAATATAATTCAGTATATTTCAACACAGTATAAACGATTTTTCCACTCTACTTTCAACTCCTATGAAAATTATAACTAATATTGTAAACTTCTACCTTATAAGTTTTTGGTCTTATGTTATTTATGTTGGATACGATTTTGATGCCATCGATCGTTGAAAGTCAAGTTTGACTTCAAAATCGAAATCTACGTTTCGCGTAGATAAGTCTGGACTATTTATTTGCTCAAAACCGAATAAGGGTGAATAAGAAATTAATTGTTCAAGATACGCTCAATGGTGGCCGTCGGATCAAAGATCTGGACAGATCGCAAGAAGGTGTGATCTGGAGCGTCGGATCAAAGATCTGAATGTGAAGAGGGAGAATGGATCTGAGGCGTCAGATTAAATGTTCTAATCTGACGGCCGAGATCAAGATGGATCTGAAGAGTTATAACTCTTCAGATCAAGGGACGAGATTAAATGACCTTTAAAGGGTTATACCCTTTCGTTATGAACGGTCCAGATCTGTCTGAACCAAAGGATACTTACCTCTTCACTCAATATAAATAGATCCCTCCACTAGATCATTTCATTCATTCAAGCATTGCAATCTATAAGCATTTGCACTCCTCCCTCTTCTGCATCGAGAGTCCGAGAAGCCTACGGAAGGTTCGCCGGTCTCGGAATTTGAAGTGCTACTATTCTGAGACGACGTCGTTGTATCTTGGAAACGAATTGTTGCTATCCGTGAGCACCAGTAGCGGAGCAATATCGTTTTACGGAGATAGTGTCCAACACTAGCCTCGACGTGAAATACAAATCAGTTTGCTTCCTCCGAAAGCAACCTCCCGGAAGTTCCGACGGTCGTGAGTCGACTAAGTCAAATAACGAGGAGATATATTCGGAATTATTGAAGGAATAAATTTCCAACATCGTAAAAAGATATTGGTGCAATTATTATAAAATAATTGACATCAAGAGGACTCGAACTGGAGACCTATTGTATGTTAATTTGAGGTGGTAACCAACTACACCACCACACCAAGTTGAGAGAATCCGCTCTACAATAAAGTTATTCGGTAAACTGATATGGCCAGAGTCAACGATGTACCAACCACCGTCGTCCCTCACGCCGAGAAGTCGAACGGAGCCGACTTCAAAATCAACGATATACCCACCGCCGTCCTCACGCCTAGAAGCCGGAGAAATTCAACGGAGCTGACTTCAAAAGATGGCAGCAAAAAATGTTGTTCTACCTAACCACGCTGAACCTTGTACGGTTCCTGCGTGAAGACCGCCAGCCGCTACGGAAAATAATTCGGGAGCCAGGCTGCTCGCGATGCGTGGTCACACGGAGACTTTCTGTGCCGCAATTACGTTCTTAATGCGCTGGACAATGCGCTATATAACGTATATTGCATAATGGAGACGACTAAGTCACTGTGGGAATCGCTGGAGAAGAAATACAAAACCGAAAAAGCCGGACTGAAGAAATTCATCGTCGGCCGGTTTTTGGATTTCAAAATGGTGGATTCCAAGAGCGTCACGTCTCAGGTCCAAGATATGCAACTGATAATGCATGATTTGGACGCCGAAGGAATGACGCTGAACGAGTCATTCAAAGTTGCTGCGGTAATCGAGAAACTCCCTCCGTCATGGAAGGATTTCAAAAATTACCTAAAGCACAAGCAGAAGGAGATGGGACTTGAAGACCTCATCCTGCGGCTGCGAATAGAGGAGGATAATCGAAAATTATCCGACTCTAGAGGAACAAAGCGGACAATCGACGAGATGTCCAACCTGACGGAACCAAAAGCGAAGAAGCCGAAGCAACCGAACCAGAAGGCTCAAGGCAAAAAGTTCAAGGGCACGTGCTACAATTGTGGAAAGTCAGGACACATGTCCAAAGACTGCAGACGCCCGAAGAAGACAACCAAGAGCCAGAAGAATGTTGCAAACCAAGTCGCAACCTCCGCTGACATAGATCTCAGCACTCTGGATCTCACTGCGGTTGTGTTCGAAGCCAATTTGGTGGACAACCTGAAGCTGTGGTGGATCGATACTGGAGCAACCCGCCACGTCTGTTCGGACAAGGCGATGTTCTCCAAGTACACCCCAATAAGTGGAAGAAAGCTCTATATGAGCAATTCCATGACGTCCTCAATTGTTGGACTCGAGACAGTTGTTCTAAAAATGACGTCTGGGAAGGAGCTAACTCTCATTGATGTGCTCCATGTTTCCGACATCCGGAAGAACTTAGTTTCAGGATCGGCACTTGTTAAAGCCGGATTCAAACTAGTGTTCCAATCCAACAACTTTGTGCTTACGAAGAACGGTGTCTTCGTAGGAAAAGGGTATTTAGAACAAAATTTGTTCAAGATGGTTGTAATGACTATACACCGTAATTTTGATGGTAATAAATTAAAAGCTTCCAGCTATGTTGTTGAGTGTTTTAATTTATGGCATGATCGGCTTGGGCATGTCAATAATAATACTCTGAAACGTCTCGTCAAGCTAAATTTATTACCGAACATCGATGTTGACGAAACACACAAATGCGAAGTGTGCGTGGAAGCGAAAATGACGAGACTACCTTTTCATTCGGTGGAAAGGTCAACGACTCCTCTAGAATTAATACATAGTGATCTATGTGACTGGAAATTCATGCAAACTAGAGGAGGTAAAAAGTACTTCATTACTTTTATCGATGACTGCACGAGGTTCTGTTATGTCTTTCTTTTAAGAAGTAAAGACGAAGCCCTGGAAGCTTTCAGAACCTATAAAACGGAAGTTGAAAATCAACTTGAAAAACGAATTAAAATAATTCGTAGCGATAGAGGTGGAGAATATAGTGCACCGTTTGATGAATTCTGTTCAGAATCTGGAATTATCCATCAGACAACGGCACCTTACTCACCTCAATCGAATGGTGTTGCCGAACGTAAAAATCAGACACTAAAGGAAATGATGAATACCTTGTTGATAAATTCAGGCTTACCCCAGAATTTGTGGGGGGAAGCCATATTATCAGCAAACCACTTTCTCAACAAAATCCCTCACAAGAAAAATGATAAAACACCATATGAACTATGGAAAGGTCGCGAGCCATCGTACAAATACTTGAAAGTGTGGGGGTGCTTAGCAAAGGTCGAAGTACCTAAGCCAAAGCAAGTTAAGATCGGACCTAAAACGTTCGATGCAATATTTGTCAGATATGCCCAAAACAGTAGTGCATATCGCTTCATAGTTCATAAGTCAGACATTCCTGATATTCACGTGGGTACAACCATAGAATCTCGGAATGCAATATTTTTTGAAGACGTGTTTCCAAATAAGAAGGAAAACGTTCAAAATAATGACAGCGGAAGTTCTAACAAACATAATGTTCCAGAACTTAGTTGTCATAAAAGGGCTATTGACAATCAAAGCGAAGAGCCACGTCGGAGCAAACGGGCTAGAGTTGAGAAATCGTTCGGGCCGAATTTCATGACATTCATGTCAGAAATGGACCCAAGAACACTAAGCGAAGCTCTCTCTGGTCCCGACAGCCCATTGTGGAAAGAAGCTGTCAATAGTGAAATTGAGTCCATCATGAATAACCATACTTGGGAATTAGTAGACCTTCCTTTTGGTACTAAACCATTAGGTTGTAAGTGGATACTAAAACGTAAGTATAAAGCTAATGGATCGATTGACAAGTATAAGGCCAGACTTGTAGCTAAAGGGTACAAGCAACAGGAAGGCCTTGATTACTTCGATACCTACTCACCGGTGACAAGGATTACGTCCATACGAGTGCTGATAGTCATTGCAGCATTGTATGACCTTGAAATACACCAAATGGATGTTAAGACTGCGTTCTTAAATGGTGAGTTGGAAGAAAAAATCTACATGGAGCAACCCGAGGGGTTCATAGCTCCTGGAACTGAGGGAAAGGTGTGTCGACTTGTTAAGTCGTTGTACGGATTTAAACAAGCACCAAAGTAATGACACGAAAAATTTGACAAAATAATGTTGTCAAACGAATTCAGAATAAATGAATGTGACAAATGCATTTATGTTAAAAGCACACTTGAGAGTTATGTAATCGTCTGTCTATACGTAGACGACATGCTCTTAATGGGAAGTAATCATGATGTCATCATGAGTACTAAGAAAATGTTGACCAATAGTTTCAACATGAAAGATATGGGTCGAGCAGATGTCATATTGGGAATTAAAATTCTCAGGACGTCCAATGGGATAGTTTTAACACAATCCCATTATGTAGAGTTAGTATTGAAAAAATTCAATGCATACGATAGCTCTACTGTAAAAATACCTATGGATCTAAGTCAACACTTAGTGAAAAACCATGGTGAACCCATATTGCAATTGGAATATTCCAGGATAATTGGCAGTTTAATGTATCTCACAAACTGTACTCGTCCGGATATTGCCTGTGTAGTCAACAAACTGAGTCGTTTTACGAGCAATCCAAACGACACCCATTGGAAAACAGTGATGCGAGTTCTTAGATATTTAAAATATACTATGGACTACGGATTACATTACGGAAAGTATCCCGTAGTCTTGGAGGGATATTGTGATGCTAATTGGATCTCCGATACAAATGACTCCAAATCCACTAGTGGATATGTATTCACGATCGGTGGAGGATCAGTATCTTGGAAATCCACCAAGCAAACATGCATAGCTCGATCAACAATGGAATCCGAGTTTATAGCACTTGATAAAGCAGCTGAAGAAGTTGAATGGTTGCGGAATTTCTTGGAAGATATTCCGAGCTGGATAAAACTTGTGCCTGCCGTACTTATCCACTGTGATAGTCAATCGGCAATTGGAAGGGCACAGAGTAGTATGTATAATGGTAAATCACGATATATACGTCGTCGACATAATACCATTAGGCAGTTGATCTCGAACGAGTGATTGCAATCGATTATGTCAAATCTAAGGATAATTTGGCAGATCCCCTAACGAAGGGGCTAAATCGAGATCAAGTATACTGCTCATCAAGAGGAAGAGATTGAAAATCTACAACTAAAAACGACTGTAGCGGTAACCCAACCTTGTTGACTGGAGATCCCAAGATCTTGGTTCAATGGGACAATGAAGTTACAGAAGTTGTGTAACAGCACAAGAGAAATAATTATCTCTACTATCCCAATTCTAGGATAATTTGGTGCTGTCCTACCACATGTAGTGAGGATAAGCTTATGCTTTTAATGACTTCTATACCTTTAAGGTGGAGTATGGTAGGATACTCTTGATAGAAGTGTCACCTATGTGAGTGTGAAGACAGGCCGCTTCAATGAAACACTCATGAATCCAAGATGGCGTCCATGGCCGAAACGGAACCAACCATGAGAACTAAAAGTGGGTGAGATAAGTCTCTGTGTGGGTGTTATTGTCTTAGTATACAACAACAGCTGAGCAGTTCAAGACATCACGTTTACTGCGCAGCCTAGTATGCTCGATAGCATTCCACTACGGAAGGTTCAAATCCACAAGCTACCTTTCCCGATGCATTGACTTATCGATTGGACTCTTGTAAAGTGTCAGCATGCATACATGCAATACATGCATTAATTTCCATTCGTGTGGGGGATTGTTGGATATGATTTTGATGCCATCGATCATTGAAAGTCAAGTTTGACTTCAAAATCGAAATCTACGTTTCGCGTAGATAAGTCTGGACTATTTATTTGCTCAAAATCGAATAAGGGTGAATGAGAAATTAATTGTTCAAGATATGCTCAATGGTGGCCGTCGGATCAAAGATCTGGACAGATCGCAAGAAGGTGTGATCTGGAGCGTCGGAT
Source organism: Boesenbergia rotunda (assembly GCA_024364735.1). Classification (NCBI taxonomy): domain Eukaryota; kingdom Viridiplantae; phylum Streptophyta; class Magnoliopsida; order Zingiberales; family Zingiberaceae; genus Boesenbergia; species Boesenbergia rotunda. Next base: position 539,821 of record JAGFNQ010000757.1, read on the forward strand.
CAAAGATCTGAATGTGAAGAGAGAGGATGGATCTGAGGCATCGGATTAAATGTTCTAATCTGACGGCCGAGATCAAGATGGATCTGAAGAGTTATAACTTTTCAGATTAAGGGACGAGATTAAATGACCTTTAAAGGATTATACCCTTTCGTTATGAACGGTCCAGATTTGTCCGAACCAAAGGGTACTTACCTCTTCACTCAATATAAATAGATCCCTCCACTAGATCATTTCATTCATTCAAGCATTGCAATCTATAAGCATTTGCACTCCTCCCTCTTCTGCATCGAGAGTCCGAGAAGCCTACGGAAGGTTCGCCGGTCTCGGAATTTGAAGTACTACTATTCTGAGACGACGTCGTTGTATCTTGGAAACGAATTGCTGCTATCCGTGAGCACTAGTAGCGGAGCAATATCGTTTTACGGAGATAGTGTCCAACACTAGCCTCGACGTGAAATACAAATCAGTTTGCTTCCTCCGAAAGCAACCTCCCGGAAGTTCCGACGGTCGTGAATCGACTAAGTCAAATACCGAGGAGATATATTCGGAATTATTGAAGGAATAAATTTCCAACAATTTATGTAACACTCAAATCAAAATGTATTTTGGAAAATTAATAATCCTTTGATTGTTAGGATGTATACTAAAAGACTTATCTTTTTATATGAACATCCACATTTTGAAAGAGAATTACAATAACATAGTTGCATGTTTATATTAGTATATGCTTAACAGTCTAATACTTTGCATTGTAGATAACATGGTGTGTGGTGACACATAGAACATCATGTTATCAGTCACTTGAATAGTATAAGTAGAGGCTCACAACCGAGATGGAGTTGGACAAACCATCGGAATGGTTGTAGTGTAATTAGGTGTGGTTTGTCTTGACTATAGAATTACACTAGTGCACTTTGTGCACATTGAGCAGGACCAAAATAGAAGTGATCCAATTTGTACTGACTTTATAATTGATATTATCAAGGGGGAGCTCTAAGAGCCTTTGGGATATATGATGAATGAATCTCGGGAGGGTCTCCTAGATGTCTAGATGGACCATGGTATGAGCCAAAAGAATTGGAGACGGACTTGAGTCTTAATTCTTAGGTTTTAGCATGTTAAATTTAAGAATCATACATGGAATATGACATTGGGGTCATAAAGCATGAGAATTACATGGAATATGAATACATGGAATATGCTAGGGATGCATTGTGGGTTGGTATGGGTAGTGACATCAAGGGAAGACCAAAACTAGGACTTTAGGTTGAGGTTCAATTGAACTTTTTAGCTAGTTTTGGGTTTTGTGTCAAACTTGGGAATGGTAATAGATACATTTTTGGGTGTATTTTTTCCAAGTAGGTATGGGTACCACAAACCTCTCCACAAAATTTAAGAATTTTTGGAGATTTGTGAATTTCTGGCGCATTTCTGAATTTGGATTCAGAAAGCTGAAATTGGGTTTTCAGCGTGCTAGTCGACTGCCCCTGGGGGCAATCGACTGATTTGGGCTGAATTGGGTTTCAGCAGGTGGAAAGTGTCCAAATAATGTAAAACAAGTGTATGGGGGACTAATACACTGTGTTTAAGATCATTAGAGGTTAAAAGATCCAATAAGGGGGAAATTGTTGGAGTCTTTTTGATATTAGGCAAATGGGGAGAGGTGTTGGGTTTAATTTGGAAAACCAAACACGCCTTTGCAAGAAATCCTAGGTCTAGGGGGAGCCTAGGTGAAGGGGGGAGCATTGTTGCTCTATTATTGGCGTAAGGGGAACCTTGGAAAGGTTCTTAAAAAGCCTTTGTAAGTCCAATGTAGGGAGCCTTGGGAGAGGTTTTAAAAAGCCCGTTTTGGTAAAAGTCCTAATTTTTGGGAAGGTTAGGTGTGAGATGCCTTGGGATAGGATCCATGTATGTTTGCATTGCATATGCATTGGCGGTGTAAGTCCAAGATGGAGTCTTGGCAACGTAAGTCCAAATGGTTATTTAGCATTGTTTTTGCTATTTGTTTTCCCTAACTTAAACGTATTGCCAAACATCAAAAAGGAGAGATTGTTGGGGCAATCTATGATCCCGAGTGACCATGTGTTTTGATGTTTGGGCAAAGGGTTTAAGTTAGGTTTGTCCTTGCGATTTGATATGTGTACGTGAGTGTACAGGTGTGTAAGTTACACATATTGACTTAGCTGGACGGCTTCAGTACGGTGAAGGGTGGCATGAAGGCAAGCCGTGGCTTGTGTGCCCACCTGTGGGACCATGGATGGCAGGGATGATGAGCCGAGAGGCGCGGAGGCATGCGTGAATGATGACATGGAGACAAGCTGGAGGCTTGTGTGCACATCTGAGGGACGGGAGCCAAAGATGAAGAGGGTGGAAAGGCAACAGTCGAGGCTGCTAGTGATGAGTCAGCTGAGTTGTAAGGGTACGAGTGCTGAGGGAATGTACTCGGGGAAATCCTAAGGGTCGAGTGCTGAGGGAATTGTATTCGAGAAGGAAACCTAGGTAGGGCAGTCGACTGATGTTCTGACAGTCGACTGGTAAACCCCACAGAAAAATCAGTCGACTGTTGTGGGGGCTGTCGACTGTTAGCAGCCAGAATTCGAACGTTGAGCTGCAACGGTCGAATATGAGTGGGGGCAGGGGCAGTCGACTGGTGGCGGCCAAAACAGACCCGAGCTATATTTAAAAGGGCTTCGTTTTGGCTGGGACTCTTGACGAATTTGGCTTTGGTTAAAGGCCAAATAGTAGTCTAAGAGCTCAGAAGTGTGTTCAAGGTTGTGACGAGGTTTCTTCACCCACAAGGAGCTACACGAGCTTGCCGGAGGGCATCCGAGGAGTGATCCGCCGAAAGATCAAGGGATCGTCTACCTTACGGACTGTCGTGGAGTAGTAGCGCCATCTCCGAACCACGTAAATAGGTTGGTGTTAGCGTTGTTTGATTGTATTATTATTGTTTCCGCTTGCGCACGCTAACTTTGTAGGAAGAGAGAATCAAAAATTGCTATTCACCCCTTACCCCCCAACTCTAGCAAGACGTACACGATCTAACAGAGCTAGCTCACGCCGCCCTACATCAGTACAGCTGGGGTACAACCCTAACGTGGGGGCATTAAGAGTCATACTCATTCCTGACACATGCCGCGGATAACCCGCCGACCCAGTACTATCGTACTGTCAGAACACCCCGCGCCATGCCACGACGGGGCTCTCCTACGAGCTGACAGGCACCTTACCCCTGGCCTGTCGACACAGACAGGGGTTGTTAGCTCCCCCGGCTATAAGCCCCTCCCCTCCTCATTCCGTAGGTATGCGCTACATCACTCTCTTTTATTCTCCTGCATTCCGTTTGCCATATTATACTGCCTGCGGATACTGACTTGACCGTCGGAGGGCCTGACCAGTAAAAATTCCCGGCGGGTTTGCTAACTGCCTTCTCGTTGCAGGTCAGCATCAGGTCAGCGGAGCTCGTGGCACTCGGTGTACCATCTCACCTTTGGAACTTCCACCTCGCTTCGCAACAGGATCAAGGGAGTACAATTTTTTCCGTTAACCATTGACTTTGTTTGAAATACTTAAATACTATAGATAAGTTGGGTAAACAATTTGTATAGATTTCATCTTGTTTGCTTGTATGTGTTACAATTTTTTGATTTCATGCATAATAAAGTTTCTAAGGAAGAATAATTAAATCAAACATGATCTCATTGAATAGTCTTAAAACTTATCAAATATATATTTATTATCCTACCCACTTATATATGGATAACAACTCACGAATTACATATTCAAGTTAACCAAACTATGGTCATGAATATGATTATAAAATTATTAGGATTTTTCAAATAATGAATTATCAAATTAAATAAAGTTGGATTGTTTAAAAGTTAATTTGACAAATTTTTAATTGTAAATTATTTTTAAATCTCCAATTACATCATAAATTTTATCTTCAATCCTATATTAGATAAAGTTCATTTCCACTCCCTGCATATAAAATTTTATTTATTTAACTCTCTAATACACACTGATTTACCTAATTGCCTCTATTATTTTTAGATAAAAAAGTCTAATATCATATAACTAAAATTTAATATATTTTTTTATCAAATTGAGTGCCACTATTTTTTCAAATCCAGTTGATCGAGAATTGATCAAGGCGGCCCATAATTGTCCCAATTGATTGAGGAGTTTCGATTGATTAGGAATTGATCGATGATCGATCAGTTATATTTATCACGAAAGAACATCACCCTTATTTTTTATAGTTACAAAAAAGTCCAAAAATAAATTTAATTTTTTCCTAAATTCAGCACATTTAAATTAGAATTTAGTGTATTTTCTATCAAATTGAAAACAATTCTTTTTCCGCTCAACCAATTGATTAAGAGTTCATACCAATCGATTAGCTTAGGATGAATTAATTAGGTCGTACTTAATTTGATAGAAAATATATTAGATTTAAGTTAAATGATACTAAATCGATAGTTGAAAGACATAAAACTTTGTATGCAAAGAGTGAAAATAAGGGGGCGTTTGGTTTACTCATTTTTTATTTTCATTTTCTAGAAAATCATATTTTCTCATTTTTTTGAAAAATGACTTTATTTCATTTTCTAATTTTTCAGAAAGTACTATATCTTTTTCTGGAAAACAAGACTGGAAAATACAAATCAAACAGGTTTTTCAAAAAATCTCATTTTCTACGAAAAATAAAAATGAAAATAAGCAAACCAAACGCCCCCTAATTTTTTTGATACAAGACTAAAAAAAAGTTAAGTTTACATGTGTTACGGAAGAAATTGACGTCGATGGCCGGTCACCGAGGTGTAGCCCACGTGGATGCTGACGGGAGAGGAGGAACTCTTTGCCCTGCATGATCAACACGAGCGTTAGGGGGGCAGGCCGAAAATTATCCGTCAGAGCCCACTCCGACGCTCAAGTCAGTGCCTCGATGGAGATGAAAAGCAGTGAGTGAAAAAGATGTAAGAGTAACAAAGAGCGCCTCCCCTTGACGGAGGGGTGGGACTACCTTTTATACCTATGGCAGCAGACTTGGTGCGTTCCCCTAATCTGTGCCACGTCTCCGCAATTTGGGCTACGCCCCCCTCCCCTTTCGGCGATTACTGGTTAGCATTGAAACGGTCTGCGCCGTCATTACGCTTCGACCCGTTGCGACATTTAAGGGTCGTGATGACTTCTTATAACGGAGATGCTTATCCATAGATCCATAAATAAGGGGAGGGTCGTTACTTGCGGTGGAAGGTATCTCGAGCTCCGCCTCCCCGAGGTGGTCTCGGGGCCTTCTGCCCGGGTGAGCGTGTGCGCTATAATTTCCCGAGAAGGTCTCGGGACCCAACTTCCAGAGATGATCCTGGGAGAGATCTTCTGGCCGACCCTACAGGATGTGTCTCTCGAGGGGGATCCTGGGGCCCTGGAGGGGGGCCATTCGGTCTCGTCACGTCGTGTCATGCAGCTTCTTCATCGCACGTGCTGGCCACAGATTATTCAACCTCATCACAACATGCAAAGAGTTTAGGACAATTTTCTTTTTTTTTAACCTTCAAATGAATGATAGGTGGTCATCGTATAATCTTATAATTTTAGACGTGAGATTTTTTTTTCGAACTCGATTATTAAAATTAAATTAGAGTGACAGTCAATTTGGTCTGGTATTTCTTACGATTGAAGTAGTCGTCGAACGCGATCGACGCGGATGTTTTCTTGTGGAAGCTGCGAACCTTCTTCTCCGTAATCGCCTTACTCCTTCTTGGAAATTCTGCGGTCATTCAAGTCAACCGTCTACTTAGAGGAGGACGATTCCTCCTCCCTCAGCCTAGTTAATTCATCGATTTTGATCCGATCCTGCTCAGCCTTTGACTAATGTCTAATCCGCCGTCGGTCGACATAGAGATGAGCAAAGTCGACAACGGCACACCGGCGACAGAGCCACCGCACGAGCAGCAGCGGAGGCAGCAGCAGCAACAAGAGCAGAGGCATTTCACCGGCTGGGAGAGAAACGACAGCAACGTCCTCCTCGTCGTCGCCACGCTCATCACAGCTCTCACCTACCAGATGGGCACCAACCTCCCCGGAGGCTACTACCAGGACGACAGCGACTGGCACCAGGCCGGCGACTCCATCCTCCGCGACAAGCACCGCCGCCGCTACTGGCTCTTCATGGCCGCCAGCTGGGCCGGGTTCGGAAACTCCATGCTCATGACGCTGGCGCTGCTCACCGGAGTCAACGTGCAGTCGCGCCTCATCCGGTGGCCCTTCGCAGTTGCCTACTCGAGTCTCGTCCTCGCCTTCATCGCGTCGCAGCCCAAGACCCTTCTCCTCTTCGACATCCTCCTCTGGTTGCTCGTCCTCTTCATCTTATGGGTCACCATCAGTTACAAACGGTGGGAGGGCAGCGATCCGGCGGCGCCGGGCTCCCTGAAAGGCTTCGTCCGCCGCCTTTTCGGCCGTTAATCATTGGAACTTGTTAAGTCAACTATCGCGAGCTTGTTTTCTAGCTGTTTGATACCATGTCCCAGCTGTTTAATTTTGTACTTTTTCATCTAAAATATTATTATTTAAGAGTTCAAACTGACAAAATCAATCCTATCCTCCTCATACATTAGCCATCATATTTAAGCTAGTAGTAAGGAATTTACAATGAGATTTTGCGATAAATATTTTGCATTAAGGAATTTACATTTAGCCATGAATTTTCTTATCTGCACGCGTCTACTTCCTGTTCTCAGTAGTATTTCTGCTAGCATCCCAAACAATATGCTTCTAAGTTTTCTGATTTCAAGTTGGGAAAAAACGATTCATTCGTCCTCAATGCTTCTACTAATCCATACCAGAATCAACACGAAAAAAATAAATCATGAAAACTACTATTCGAGATACTATAATTAATCCGTGAGGATGACAAACACATTGACTTTGTTAAATATTAATTTTCAAATCTCATATTGATAACACCTATATACTAACCATCAAATCATCCCGTGAGAATAATCTTCAAGAACATCAGCGGGAAGAAAATTTCATTCTCAATTTAAATCCAGCAGATGATGAACTGTCGAGCTTACCACTTGAGGGAATGAAAAACAAAAATAAAATAAAAATATGAGCTATATATAACAGATGAATATGAGACGATCAATTTAGTCGTATAAATTTTTTTTCTCAATTGTTAGATACATCAAAAAATATTCACAACATCAATCCAAAAGTGTTGTATCCTAAGATTCATACCTCATTTGAAAAAAGATCTACAGAATATATTAATAAGAATCAAACGGTAAATATTAAAAATTAAATCATAAAACGAACAATCCAAAAGTGTATCCTAAGATTCATACCTCATTTGAAAAAAAATCTACAGAATATATTAATAAGAATCAAACGGTAAATATTAAAAATTAAATCATAAATATCTAGAATGACGATAGCTTAGGTGCCACTCCAGGGAACGAGGCTCCAATTGATAGCAAAATCAAATGTCCTTTCAGAGAAATAATTCATTTGGAAGTGACAAGATTGTCCTCTAATTATTTCTTATTAACCATATGTTTATTTTAATCACAAGGGCAGTATAACACAATAAAAAATTGATCAGTAAGTTTATACGCAATATTTGAATCAATCATCATTTTCAATGTTAACTAAACCAAGCATAACTGAATTGGAGGCAAACTAAAATTTTGTTGAGAAAAATAACAACAAACATACATTATACTTGCAGAAACCAACATGGAAAAAATTGAAACTGGAACTAGAGCTCAATCACACATTCAGCAGTGCTTCAGAAGAAGATTCAGATCAAATATCATGAACACTTAATTCAACAATTAATATGCAAACTTAGATGGTTTTGCCAAAATAGTACATAGACATTGAAGCAAATCAATCACTCATCTGAAAAATGGAAGTAGGGAAGCCAAAAATGGATCTAGTAGAAGAAGCCGAGTACTTTACCACCAGCATTCTTTCTTCTTGCCTCTTCATGATCCATGATTCCGGCAGAAGTTGTCAACACAATGTAACCGAACTGCATAATTCAGTAAAGAGAAAATAGTGCAGTTTAGTATCATCCATCATTAATGAGAACAAATGAAAAGGAATATCTATCGGGAATTAGAGATGGTAACAAAAAAAAATTCTAGCAAATTTACCTGACGAGATGGAAGCAGTCTGGCAGTCCAAGACTCTATCTCTTTGACACCCACATCGAAGCGGGGGCTAATAACACCACACTTATTCAACCTGCCATTCAACTCGACAACTATTTTACCAGCACGGTGGTCATCCACGTACTCAAACTCACCAATGTAACCTGCAAAAGCACAATCATAAAACTCATCAAAATGAAATGGCTGCAGCAACAGAACAAAGATGTTGTCAAAAGCACAAACCATGTTTCTGCATGACAAGGAGAAATTTGATTATCACTTTTGAGGAAGGTCTAATCATGACCTGCCTCTTTCCGCGCTTCTCAGCATTGTACATGCTCTTGAGAGCATCATTCAGTACACTGACTCTCACCATCCTGATCAAGTATGCCGAAACAAAGAATCAAATTTCTATGAAGATTTTTCTAAAGATTGTAACTACGAATCTATATCTGGAACATATGCTATAATTGAAGCATAACTCAAGTGTGAAGGTGTTCAAATATAAACAACATAAATTGTATGTTCTTCCAAAAGCAATCAGCAATATAGATCGATACCTCCTACATATATTGCTGAAGCAAACATAATCAGAGACATGGTTAGATCCAAGTCAGAGAAGGCTTGGAGAAACATCCAAAAAACGAGCTCTAATAGACTGTTAGTAACAGTCTTCTTGCTTGAAGATCCAGGTTTATATGGACAAACTATACTAGAAAAATCCAAATAGGTAATATTCCATTAAATCTAGGCAATTTTTCATGTTTTTCTTCAATTGAACGAAAAATATTTCAGCCATTGTTTGCCTAGATTTGTAGATTGAATGAATTGCAACCATATAATTCTTAAGCTTTCACAAATAAATAGTGAAATTTCTCGCTATAATAAAAACATTGCACTTTTTCAACAAAGTTTGAAATTTGAATTAAAAAAGCAGGTATTGTTAAAGTGAACGAGAACTTGGCCAAGGAATTATTTATCAACATACTACAGAAGCTTCAGAAATCCAGTATACAGATCGAAGAACTATATTCAGCAAGCGAACGAAAACCTTGATCGACGCTAAAAGCAAAGTATAAAGTATACACAAAGATATGGACATCAACCAACAACTGAAAGCTATTCCACAAATATCAAAACACCGGATCGATCTACAAGCAAAAGATCCTTCACGTCGACAGAAGAAAATTTCGAGCACGGCAGAAGACACAGACCAGACCTTGCTAAAGGGTGAAGTCTGCGACAGGAGCACGGCGCGATACCACGACGATGGAATCAAACGAGAGGGGCGTGAGCCTGCGTTGGTGTTTCCAATATATATAGGGATTACCAATGCCCTAGAATTCATATATGGGCCGAACCGGGCCGGGCCAGTCCGATCCTATTCATTTGAGTTCTCAAAATAGACCAGAATCCGATCACTGCACGTGCGATGATATAAAACCCTAACTACTCGCCGGAATCCATTTTGTCGCTTCTCCAGCTCAATTCCACTCCGTTTGTGTGATATCGAGGCTGTTGGGTGATGGCTTCCAATCCGAACAAGGCCTCCGCCGCAGGCAGCGCCGCCTACGATGAGGTGGCCGTCAAGCCCTCCTCTCACGATCCATCGCAAGGTAATAAGTAATTGATATCATGAATGAGTTTTTCTTCGAAATACCTGCTTTTAAGCGCAAGAAAGGAAGTGCTTCGATATCTGAATTGTATTTAGGGAGTGTTTGGGAGAGCTTTTACTTCTTGAAAAGTGATTCTTGTAGTGATTATCTTGAAGTTAGTAAGAAGCTAAAGCATACAGTGTTTGGAAATAGAAGTCAAAAGCTGATACAAGGTAAAGTTTGAGTGTTTGGTGAATAATCACTTTTAAACTTAATTTTTAATTAAATGTCCTTAAACTATCAAAATTAATTTTTTTCAATTATTTAAATATAATTTTGATACATGATCTATAATATTTTATATATTTAATATTATATTTTAAATATTATATCAAAATTATTTTTTAATAATATATATATTTTAAAAAAATATAAAGTTAATAAAATAATAAAATAATAAAATTTATAGAAATTTATACAAATATGTATAAAATTTTTTGAAAATATAAATTATATAAAAATATAAGATTTTATTTAAAAATAGGATGGTAATTATGTAAAGTAATAAATTTATTAAGGGTATAAATGTCAACTTTTAATTCTACACCATAAGCAAAAAAGTAGAAGCAGAAAAAAGCATCAAATTGTTGCTTCTAGCTTTTGAGTAAAAGTTGCAGAAGTTAAAGCAGAATCTGACATTCCCAAACACTCAAAAGCACTTTTGTATGGCTAAAAGCTAAAAAGCAGCTAGCAGAAGCTCTCCCAAACACTCCCTTAGTTTAGTGAGCCTGTGTGGAAGAAAAATGCCTATGCTTTCGATGCACAAATACTATATTTAAGAACGAAACCTGCAATTAATGAGGTAAAGCAACCAAGGAAAACTCCAAATCAAGTGCTCTATTGACCTTTCCCATTAATATTTTGAATTTTGTATTTGTCTATTTTGCAACGTTGAAATGGTCTATCAATAGTTGTTCGACAACAGCTGTGGCACCTATTGTATCCTTAGGTGTGAGGAGAACACACTGGAAACGAACCTAAAGCAAATAGATTGTCTTTTATATGGAATGATGTAAGGGCAGTGAGGAATTTTGTTTAAGCTGAACGCAGGTACAAGGTGGAAAATGAGTGCGATGTCTTATTCTAGAGTGATAGGTGATCAAGGGAAGGCTCCTTTGCTATGAATCGGCAGACCTCTTTAAACACAACATGAACAAGAATGTCAATGTCTCTGGTATAGAGAAAGGGGTGAGGGATTGTTTGGAGAGATCAAGGAGTCAGAGTTGCTGTGGATTGATATTAATAGTAAAGATCAGGGAGGCAGAAATGCTGTGGATTGATATTATTCATCAAACTGCTAACATATGCTAGATACATGCCATTTCGGTTGTTTGAAAGAGGATAGTTAAACAGTCGAGGTCACAAAAAGAAAATATTGAGAACTATATGGTTGGAAAGGAATTGATGTATATTTGAAGGTGGAGATGTTGATAGTTGTGCTAATGGTGGAGGATATTTTGAGGTTGGATGCTGAGGATCTGTTTGAAAGCCAATCCTTACAAAGATAATTAATGAGAATTGCAGAAGCTTCTCGCTCAGAGGAGTCCTGAAGGCTAGACAACCTCTTTATGTTTAGATTTTTCAGTTAGTCAGGAGGATTAGCTGCTAATATAATGTGGTTGCCTAACTATTTCAGATGCTTTTTTGGCTGTGAAACTTTGTGTTAAACTGTGTCGAGTAGTAGTATGGTAGTTTAATGTAGTAGCTGTAGCTGTAGAGGGTTAAGTGGGTTTGCAGTCTCTACATGGTAGGCAAGTAGTCTGTTAAGCAATTTGTATTGCGGCTTTCTTGTTATTTCCAAGGATCATTCGATCAAGGCATGAAGAACTCTTAGAATATAAATGTATATATACGTCTCTTTCTTAACAAATAAGTAGTTACCTAATCAACTTTTTAAGAGCAATAGTTCAACTTAAGAGAAACAGTTATATCCTTTATGTTAGGACTTAAGCTGCTTGTTAATCCTCTATTACTTTAGCAGTTTGGATTGCTTAGATAACTATTACTACCACATCAGCCAGAGACATATACACTTAGTTCATCCTGTTTAGTTGTGAAAATTAGAAGTTGATGTTATATTTGTTCAAGACCTATTTTCAGAATATATTTAGCTAATTTCTGCCTTTTTATAGAGGACCATATTATGTGCTGTATCTTGTTCTTTGTTTGTACTAAATTGCTGCATCCTTTTATTCCTTATCTTTTGAAAGCAGGAGCCAACGATAAAGTCAACAAAACTTTTGACGGTTTCATGGTCAACTAATTTCAGATACAAAGGCAATGATCAGATTAATCTTCAAAGTAGATAACCAAATTCAGTAGCACAGAAAGACTCCCGCAAAGCGTCAATAAAATTACAGTTGAACAAACACAAGGGGAAAACAAATTTCAATCGTTGTTCTTGACACTAGAACGCGTCCATCCACGACATCAAATTGTTCTCAATTCAAGCATGAGATATGAGCACTGTTTGACCAAATGGAAATATAGTTTAGCAGTGGGCGTAACATAATACGGTGGATAGACAGCAAAGGAAACAATGAATGATACAAGGCTCCTGAACACATCTCCAACAGCTGATTCAAACTACCCTGGCACCAAAGCAGCTGTGCTGGCGCCACTGCACTACCTCTCAAATGGACTCCAAACACACTCATTGATGATTCATCTGAGACTGATATGACATAGTGCAGTGTCACGATTGAATAGGGTGACAGTCAGTTACAGGTTGACAAGAACAATGATGGGGGAGCTGCAAGACCCTGTGTAGCCGAAGAGGAGTCAAGAGTCAGCAGTGGAGCAGTCTGCTTGCGGTTTAGTGTGGATGAATCAATTTAGAAGGGAGAGGACTGCACTAGGAGCCGGAGACAGACACTGGAGTGAATTGAAGCAACGAGGTGGAAACTGTAAGGGGTCAACTGAGGCTGTTGAAATTTGTACAAATTGACTAAAAATGTCTCCATATTCAGCAAGGCTCCACAGCATCTCATGAATTGGGCTGCTCTGCTTCTTTTGAGTTCAATCATGTCAATTATTTTAAAGACACATTTGCATAGTTTAGGGTTTATTTGTCTCCGCCTCAAATAATTTTTTTCACCAGTTTTTGTAATCAAACAATGAATCTTTTCTTCAGTGGCTTTCTCCAAATAAGAAACATTTGCTGCTGTTGAACAAGTGGAGCTCCACTGTTATTACAATTGCCGTGGTCTTGGCTATGTCTTCATTTAATAGATTATTTCTTAGCTTCTAAGAACAATCAGACAAAGTTATAAACAAGTGGTTGTCTTTTTATGTAATTTTGTAGGAATTCTTTATTAATTGAGCAGTTTAACTAGAAGGCAGATCCTGTCTCACTTTCCTCTCTCGTCTGTCCATTCGTCGCCGATGGCCGATAAATCATTCGATTGTCGATCAGATACCACCGGTGGTCTCCGGCCATCGCTCCGAACAAAATTATATTCTGGGGGTACGGTGAACCCGTCGGGTCATCGCAATTGCAGTTTTGCTGGATTCACCGTCGAATTCGGCGAGATTACAATTGCGACGATTCCAATGGTTTATCGTTCTTTCGGGATATCATTTGATTCGGTACGAAGATCAAAAATCATCGATGATGTCCGATCGACGATCGGACTACTCGTCGATCGTCGTCGACGAGTGTGGGACAGACGGGACAGGATCCTCGGGGACAGAGGATCCCGGCTGGTTTAACTAGGGGAGAAAAGTTCTTTTCATTTATATTCTTTCTGAAGATATTGTATTCATTAACCTTTGTTTGCTTAAAACCATTTGCAGTCAGATTTTGAAGAGTCGAGAATGATTAATTTTAAGGAGAACTGAAGACGCAAATCTATGTCAAGAATCTGGATGACAACATTCATTGAACTCGAAGAAGATTTTTTGACCTTTTTTTCGTAGATGAAACATCAAAAACAAAAGTCAAACTGCATCATCTCTGTTTTCTTGTCCTGTTCGCAGTCCGGAGCAATCTTGGAAGCGGAGAGGTAGAAGTCCACATTGCCCGCGCTCTTCCTCGCCGCCGCCGAGTCAACTTCCAGCTGACTCTTCTTGCAGTGGGCAATCGCTCCTTGGATCGAGCTCTCCGCGTCGGAGCTCACGCTGCTGCTCCTCTTCAGTGTCGACTTCCCGCCCGAGTTGGCGGTGCTGGAGAAGGACAACGACTTTGTCGGAGCAACGGAGGCGGAGGGGAGGAGGAGGAGGAGGAGGAGGAAACAGAGGACTTGGTCAATCGCTCGTCGTCCGCCAAGATCTCATTTTGATCGCGTTTCATGCTCTTTGAAGTCTTCAAGTCCTCGTCGGAGGATCTGGATTTGTGGAAAAAGGATTTCAAGTAGGATTTCGGAGCTTTGATTTTGATGTTGAGGAGTTTCTTGGTCCATGATTTCTTAGGAAGCGAATGGGAATGAGAATGAGCGCCGCTGGCGTTGGAGGAGCGATAGGCGGTTCCTTCATTGTCGCCGGCGGCGCCGTCGGCGGAGGGTGGGTTGGCCAGAAGCTGCTCGACCATTTGCAGGCGCGGGGGGAGGTGGAGAGGGAGAAGCTTCCCCTTGTAGAAGAGTTCATCGGCCGGAGAGAGCTGGGCTGGGTCGTCATCAGCAGTCATGTGGAATTCGAACTCCTCCGACCGCAGAGAATAGCCGGCAAAGTCTTCTTCCGCCATGGACGAGCTCCGTAAACAAGCTGTGCTTTATAGCAGCGGCCGGCAGCATGAAGGCAAACTTTTCATTTCACCCCTTCATATTTCTCCTATTTCAACATGCCCTAGTAAGTAACATTATTTTGAGAATTAGTCTGTCTTCCCGTTAGCCTCTGTCTTATTCATATTGTTTGTTTTTTTAAAAAATAATTTATTTTAGTTGATGAATGCAATTAATTAGGAAACCACACAAATTAAGTACAACACTGATGATTTAATATGCTCACATAGGTCAAGTTTCATGCTTTTGGGGACCTTGAAAATATTGTTCTTTCATAGAACTTGAAATATAAAACAAATTAGAAGCTAAACAAGCTTAAGGTTTGTTTAATTGGTAGTTGTTGTTGCACCAAATGCAGATATTGACAGGACATCAGTTGACCATTTTTGATCCATGCTTAAGTTAATAAGTTAACATTATTAGGACTAAAGAGTGGCCATTATCTATAAATTGTAATATAAACTTGCTAATCACTAGGGAGAACACTTTGAATGAAGACAAGAGGCTACTTATTTTTATGCTTAATGAATGATCGTGCATTGACTGCACGTTTAGAACTGGTTTTTTTCTGATAAATAAAAGAATTAAAGTTATGGTAGAGATTTCAGGAAGGCCTATGTTTATTTTTTTTTATTCAAAGTTTTTTTTTTAAAGAAAAAAAGTAAACCAAGGAGTATTTCTTAGTTGTTATCTGTAGTTGGAATGTCTTGAGCCTTCAGTGTTGTTTTTTTCTTATTCTTTTTTTATTTATAAACTATTGTGGAGAACCAATTAAGTTTTAGGCATAAACTAATTTGTAGTAATCTTGAACCTTCAAACTTAAAAGTTTTAACCATTACTCGATCATCCTTCATTAATAGAAATTTTATTATTTGATAAAATTTTATTTATAATGCTTATGATGTGAAGAATAAAAGAATTGCAATTCTTTGTATCTTCCAATTTTTACTTTCTATTGCAACTGAAACGCCTATGTGAAAAACTGCTGAAAGATGTGTTCAAAGATATAAAACTGAGCATATATGAAAGCCGATAGACTTTCCTAAAGCCTCATAATTTGGATAAACATAGATAAATTCCATCTAGACATGTTCAAATGTTTAAGAATTAAATTAGTACTAGTGAAGTCTGAAGGACTGTCTCAATAACTCATAATTTAAAAAATACATATATAGATGTCACTAAGAAGGACTATTGGTGGCAAAAGGCGATTCGATCGCCCCCAGCGCCCCCACCAACCCGTCTCAGGGCTAACACGGAGGCGGTAAATCACGGGGGCTACTAGCCCGGATGCTGTAGCTAGCGCGTGGGGAGGGTGGGCATACTGGCTTTGCCAAGATTTGATCCCCAGACCTCTTGGTGGCAACACCCACGCACTAACCATCAGTCTATCCCGTGGGAACCACTAAGAAGGACTATTACCCATCCATAATGTGATATTTGAAGTTTCATAATGTTATTTATCGGTGCTTCCACTCGCCCCATGTGAGTTCAGTTTTCAGCCTCTTCTTCACACAGGTGACCAACCATAATCTATAGTTTTGAAAAACAACTATATAGTGATGTGGTCTTTCATTACAACATCAACAAAATTAAACATTTATCCTACTAAGTATGGTCGACTATATGAATCCCCTACACCATTAGACTCAATGCCTTATTATATCTTCAACTACATTTAAATGAATTTTATCCTATTTTATCATTGCTAACCAAAGTCTTCTTTGGTCTTACTCATCCTCGCTTAATGTGCATATTTGTCATGATCTCATATTGCCTAATTAGGATATTTATTAGTCACTTAAGTGCATATTCATACCATCTCAAAAGTGTCTATCGGAGTTTTCTCTCAATATGTGCAACCTTGACTTTTTCTTAATGTTCTCATTTCTTATTATATCCATCACCATATGTCCACATATCCATCTTAACATCCCATTTTGGCGACTCTCATTTTCTATTTGTGTGCTCACTTCATAGCCCAGCATGCAGCTTCATTTAAAATAGCAAGTATATCCATCATTTTGTAAATCTTCCCTTTAAGTTTTAAAAGTACTTTACGATCACAAATAACACCTAATATGCTCTCTCATTGTATGTTGGAAACCAATTTTATTTATTAGTAATCATATTGCCTATACCCAAGCTTCGCTTCATGTTAGCTTAGTTTCTTTGAAATTGTTAGACGTCCCCTACATACAACTTATGTGTGCATTCCTCTAAATCTACTCTCCATCCATTAGCCAAGCAAAGCCAACCTGTTTCTGAAAATTTGCCATGTCTGAATGAGATAAAGCAAATTTTAGAGCTCCATTTCTACTGCTGCTTATCAGATTTTATGAATAATATCTGAAAAGATAAAAAAAAGTTTTTTTTCAGTCTATTGATTAGTGCAATTTCAATTATCTTTTTGTGACACTAATTCAGTCTTTGGCACCTTTGTTTTTAATGAATGCGAACTGATACTTACGATCGAGCTGATATAGCTTTGCAATCTTTTTTAAAGGGCTCTGGCCTGAAGAGTCATTGGCCTGATGTCAGTAAGTTAGCATTCTTCCTTTTGGGAGATCAAATTAAGTGATGCATATGTTGTTTAATCTGTGAGTTTCTAGGTTTCCTTGGTAGAAACTCTGGAATAACTACCATATATTTCTTACAGAATCTTTGGTTTCTCTATTGCGATTAGTTCAATTACAGTATTTTGGTATTTGATAACAAATCTAAGAACCTTGTCTCGAACTTGTAGTTTAACCTCGATCATAAGTCCTTTGATATTGCTCAAGTTCTTGACTTTTCTATGTTTCTCAACATCCAAAGCATGTCCCACCAGATGTGTCGGAGACTGTTTGTGTTTGGCCTGTCACCGAAAAAGGTCTAACGATAGATCCAAATTCTGCATAACCATGTGTGGACATGGACAAGGATATTGACCTGTGGAGCTTTCCTCTTCAGACACACTGTAGGACATCGTGCCCTTGCAATGAGAAAAGAAAATCAAGTGAATCCAATTCCATCCTACTCTACTTCCACTGCAGCTGAAAAGTAATGACCTGCTGTTTCTTCTGCCATGGCTGAGCAGTTGACACACCAAAGTCATTAAGTTTTTCTCAGCAGTAACCAGCAAAACTGAATGTAGCATCCAATTGGTCTTGTTCGATCGGTCGTCTACACCTCGGAGAAAAACTTTCAGTGTTCCAATGCTATAGATCTGAAAACTTAGGATTCCCAAAAGCTGCTTATATTGATCTGAAAACACATTGACTATTCCATTCATCTATTTTGTGATAATATGTTGTTTTCAAGCTTATCTTCCTGGTTTTATCGACAATTGGTGTTGATTTGAGTCTGCAGCCAACCTAATGCAACCCCCGAGCAACTTCACCCGTACTCGGTATCGAGCATATTCTGGTAAGCCATGATAAAAGTATATAGGTATAGTAACAGCCAATTCTTTGTATCAACACAAATCACAAAATCTTATCTAGGTTTGGAGTATCACCTCACAATAATTGCCTCCCCACTGGGTTCTAGTGGCTTTACTATGTCATGAGTTGACCTTTAGATAAAGTTCTACTAAGTGTAAAGCTGAAGACCAGAGAGAGGATTGCAGCATAGCCTAATCAGTTTAAGTCCTTTTCATGTCTGAGTGAGTTGTTTATATGTTTTCCCTCTATGATTGCTTAACCATGCCTTTGACTTTTGCATGTGAAGAATCGACATAGCTTTGCAAATTGTGGTATGAAGATAATGTTGTGCTGCTGGAGTTTATCATGTTGGATTGGCCATGGCCCCTTCGAGTTTGCTTGCTGTAGCTACTGCTGTGCAATGTCAGTGGGGTGCTGCTGACTTTTGTGTGGGCCTCCTGGAAGGGTTCTCTTCTGGTTGGCTTGGAAGCTGCTGCTGATTCTTTCATGTGCACTCCTGTTGTGCAAGTGAGTGGAACAACATTGATGACTCTTCCCTTCACGGGTGCGTGGTGTAGTGGTAAAACATTTAGTTTAGGAAACTAAATAAGAGAATCAGAATTCGAACCCCAATAGAGATGGTTATTTTGGAAGTCGATTTCTAAGTGTGCATAAGTTGTGCTTCAGATTTATCCGATAGACAAATCAAGGGGGACCATTTACTTTCAGAATTAGTCTGGCGAAACTTAGACACTTGAACTATCCAAAACATGGATGACTCTTCTGTGATCTAGTTTGAGTTTGAATGAATCTATGATCAGTTAGTCTATATCCAATGTCCTAGAGTTAAGCATAAGGAAAACTAAAAGTAGGTGGATTCACAACTAGATGACTCTGTGTTCTCCGAGTTGTTCTTTTTATTTTATATATATCCGGTATCCAACTCCATATATATCAGGTATCCAACTCCAATTAATCCTGAGGTGGATGGTCTAACTCCATATTTCGGCAATCAAGTAAATTCAGAAAGCGAGGTGGCTCCTGACGTGATGCCCATGCGCTATGTGGGTTTTCAACCATGGTTGCTTGGGAAAAATACCATGCCACTTACCACCACACATTCCTTGTTAGCTATCGTCGTCGAGAAATTTTGCAGTGTCGGACCAAGGAATACAAATATTACAAATAAGATGATCCTAAGTTAGGGTCCTTAGGACACTAGGCCAAGTTAGAGAGCTCGTGACAACAATTTGAGTTGGGAGTGCTTGGGTGAATAAGTCGAATCGGAGTACTCGATGATCAAGTTGCTGGATGACTCGAGATGCCGAGTCAGGTAGTTGGGAGGTCAAGTTGCTAAACAATTGGATAGGTCGATCGAGTTAGGTGGTCAGTAGGCCGAACTGCTAAAGCCAAGTCTTGAGGTTGAGAGGTTGAGCTGCTGAGTGACTCTGAAAGCTGAGTTAAGAGGTTAGGAGGCTGAGTTGCTGAGTGATTTGGGAGGTCGAGTCGGAATTATGCTGAACAAAACTGACGTCTATGATAAACAGTTTCCTTAAAATGATTCGTTTTCTCTCAGGCGGTATTTGAAGGTTAAAATGAAAATTTATTTCCCAAGATACACGGCTCAACTATATTAGCAATCAAATGCTACCATCGGAAGGCGGAATAGTGGAAAAGAGTTGCTGGTTTCAATAGATAGATTAGATGATTTTTCCTAGAGAAGAATCTCTATGTATAAGCTTGAAATCCTAAAATAAGCCCCCGGGGCTATGGTGCAGCGGTAAGGTCACTAGTTGTTAATCCAGGTATCCACGATTCGATCCCCAGTTACGGCGCATTTTGCAGGAATTTTTTTTTCCAAATGAGACGCGAACCCTGGGACGCTGAGCCTCTAGACTGGCCACCGCGAGCGCTTCCCGATTTACCCTGGTGACCGGTGGGAAATACTAAAATAAACCATTAATCATATCTCTTAATGATCAATCATTATGCGGTTATTAACTTCTTTTGTTCTCAAAATGACAGTAGTTATTATCCAATTAATAGTTATCTGTTTCTATTAACAGTCCTTAATGTATGCATTTCAGATTTGAGGCCGGCAAGAAAATTTAAATCCAGTTGCAAATATAGATTGCGCGACGTGGGCAAGTTTACCTCAATCGACTAACATTCAATGCGCATAGATCATACTGACACACGAGTAAATTAAATTTAATAAAATCAGATCTTAGATTTGTACCTCCTACCAGTGAACATGCAAAAGAGGAGCTTCTCATCCATATATATTCACATCTATAAATTGTGATTCAATCTAAAGTAACAATGATGGAGCCGGCTCGGATGATTAATCCGGATTGATCTCGGACTGTTGTCACGAGCGTCGACGCCGACACCATCATCCCGGGCTACATTTCTCTTTCTCTCACTTTTTTTTTCCTTTCTTCCACCATAAATCCGAGCTTATCTCTTTCTCATCATCGTTAAGCCAACGACAGGGCCGAGCTTCTATGAGGTCGGAGAGGCAACCGTTGAGGATGGACCCCATTTTTTAAAAAAATTATACCCTAAAAAAAAGAGACACGGATTCTAAACGAGTAAATAGCCGCTAAACCATACTCACACGTACTAACGCATGATAATTTTTTCTTTGCATGTGATTTCTTCTCTGATATTCTTTCAACTAAGGCACAGATCAATCGAACAAGAAGCAATCCCTAATCTTCTTCTCCTACCTTCTTCTTCGTCCTGCAACACGCGGAACGTCGACACCAATTGTGCCTTAATCACGTAACGACTTTACAGCGGCCGTTCGCACGACCTAATCGTGCTGAATGTCACAGTGGTTGTTGCATGTGACACAAGTCAGCGGCTAGCGTCCATTCGTGTGACACCAATTGCGTCATAATCGCGCAACGACGTTACAACGGTGATTCTCGCGGTGGTTGTCGCATGTAACGTGGGTCAACGACCAACATCCGCTCACGTGACCTAATCGCACGGCGCGGTGGTTGCCACTCGCGACGTCGGTCGCTTGTGCGAACTGCGACCTAATCTCGCGATGCTTGTCACTTGTTGTTGCCTCTAGCCATCACATTGATCTCGGCCCAAGGCATGTCATGTTTACCGTTATTTACTGTAAGAAAAAGATCATTCTTTTATTATTCGCTTTAGACTCCGTCGAATATAAGTACAACTCTGACCCGTGGACTACAATCCAGATAGGGTTAACTTAACTCCATCCTTGTAAACTAATCTTATCGTCATGAAACTTATAATATGAAACTAATCTTTCATTTGCATTCGTGCAAATTTGATCCGTTTCATTTATTTTTCATTCACTTTTCTAACAGTTAAGTCCTTCCCGATGAAGTTGCTCGAACCCTCCAAGTCCATCAATTTTAACTGTGGTTGGCTTAGTTTCTGAAATGAGGAACGTGTGGGGTCAGGTCGAGGACCGGCACGCGGGAAGGTCACGTGGGGAAAATGTTTGCACCCTCTTTTTTTCGTATGGGTTGACTAAAGTATTTTTGTCAAATCAAGACGACGACTTGAGGAAGTTGACTTTCTTCTGTTGACCAAATCTGCACCAGGACAATCTTTCAGTGCGGATTGCGATGTCCACTTCTTTCAGTGGAACTCCAATTCCATACAATCTGGAAGGCGATTCCTTTGTTCTCTCTCTCTCGTTTGGGTACTTCCACTTTGTTCAATCTACAGAAATCTTCTTTATCAATTTTTTTAAAAATAATATTCCTTTGGAAAAAATAATAATTTAATAATTTTTAATAATATTATTAAATAATATATTTAATAAATTAATAAATAATATAGATTAATATAAATTAATATATTTAATAATATTATTAAAAAATTATTAAATTATTAATTTTCCCAAAGTAATAGGTGTAGTTTAGTTCTTCCATTAGTGGGTTTTGAGCAAAACCCACTGATGGACCTCCCATATTTGGATTTCTGAAAAAACATTATCAATAGTTAGGGTAGAGTTAGGAGAATGTATTTTAGGTGTCCAAACCTCAAATTATTATTTTTCCCAAAGGAATAGGTGTAGTTTAGTCCATCAGTGGGTTTTGAGCAAAACCCACTGATGGACCTCCCATATCTAGATTTCTGAAAAAACATTATCAATAGTTAGGGTAGAGTTAGGAAAATGTATTTTAGGTGTCCAAACCTCAAATTATTATTTTTCCCAAAACAATAGGTGTAGTTTAGTCCATCAGTGGGTTTTGAGCAAAACCCACTGATGGACCTCTCATATCTGGATTTCTGAAAAAATATCAGTGGGTTTTGAGCGAAACCCACTGATAGACCTAGAAAACTCTTATTGCAATATAATTTTTAATCATTAGAAGTTTGGACAACTAAAATAATCATTAGAAGTTTTTTTATAATTAATTATTTTTATTAAATTAATTATTTACGTAGTCATCTGACTTCAGGTCTAAGGAGGGCCTGAAGTCCAATCAAAATCTATTAAAATATAATATATTGATTTAATATATAATATTAAATTAATATAATAAATAATATTTGACTTCTTTTTATATATATATATATATATATATATATATATATATATATATATATATATATATATATAAAATTCATTTTTAATATAATGGTCATTTTATATTAATTAGAATTCCTCTTGTAAAGTAGTCTTTCTCAATGATTTTTATTGTGATTTCAAAAATATAAAGAGATGTTTCTTTACATTTTAGACCTACGTAAAAAACCTTATCATAACACAAGATTTCAATTCGACGCAGGACCTGAAATCATTTAATTTTAGGCCCTGAGTTATTTCTATTTCAGGCCCACGCTGGGCCTGAAATAAAATATTTCAGGCCCACGCTAGGCCTGAAATATTTTATTTCAGGCCCAGCGTGGGCCTAAAATCAACTTCAATTTTTTTTATTTTTTTATATATTAATATATTTAATAATATTATTAAATATTTTAATTTATATTAATTAAATATAAAAAAATTATTTATTTGTATTTTTAAAAATTATTAAATTATTAAAATGATCTCTGTATATATTTGAAATCACGTTTGATGAGATATTTTTTTAATTGAAATATTTTTTCGATTTTTATCTTACGTTTTTTATCTGATTCCATAATATATTATTTTAAAATAAAAATCTGAAAAAATCTTTTCAAATGTCTCGGAATTCGTTATTAAGAATGAGAAAGAGAAAGAGAAAGAGAATGACATGCAGTACTTTGGCAGGAGGGGTATAAGAGGAAGTTCACTAAAATAAGTGCGTTATTTGGTAACAATGAAACCATGATACGTCTTTTGGTAAATACCAATTTTTGGGTACGCCCTTTGGTAAATTGCCGTTTTAAATAATATTCAATGTAATAATAGATCATAATCAACTGAAAAAAAATATATTTTTATTAAATGATATTTTTTTAAAAAAATCCAGATATATTATTTTTGTTTAAAAAAAGAGAAAAAAAATAATAAAGAGATGCCACAAAGGCAGCTTGTCAACTTGAGGCAAAATGAAATACTTGTCAGTCCACACCCGTTCACGCTTTTCGTCGGACCCACATCGGTCAACCAACCACTGTCGTGTTTCCGATGCCCCCGCGGGGCCCACGCAGCAATCCTTCCTCAGCCATAAATCGAGCTCCCTCCTCGGCGCAGAGCACTCGAACGCCATGTTCCTCTCCTCCTCCTCCTACGGCAGCCTCCGCCACCAACCTTTCATCTCATCCGCGGCCGATCCTCCTCCGGAGCACTTCCATGAAGCTCTCGACCTCCGCCTCCTCCCCTTCTCCCTGACGCTTCCCCTCTACCACCACCACTACTACCAAGATACGACGTCAAGCGATCTCCACGACCAACCTCCTCCTCCTCCTCCTCCTCCGTACTCATCCTTGCCGTCCTCCGTGCTCAGCACCGGCGACCTACAGGTGACTGAAATTCCCATCTTTCCTGCTAAAAAAACTCATTTTGGATCGTTTCTAACGATCAAGCTCCGACCTTGCCGCTTGTTTCATGAATTGCGATTGCAGGGGACGCAATACGATTCGCTGGAAGGATCAGCCGGCGATCCGGGAAGAGTCAGGCGATACAGTGCCGAAGAGAGGAAAGAAAGGATCGAGCGATATAGGAGCAAACGCAATCAGAGGAACTTCCAAAAGAAGATCACTGTGCGTATTCCAAAGATCCTCCTCGATCGATCCTTCTCTCGCTTTAGATTTCATTCAATTTTAACCGACCGATCGATCTATTTGGCATGCCTTCCAGTACGCGTGCCGGAAGACGCTCGCCGACAACCGGCCTCGGGTGCGGGGCCGCTTCGCAAAGAACGGCGACGAGAAGGAGATGGTGGATACGGCGGCGGTCGACGGCTACGTGGGCTCGGGAGTAAACCAGAGCCACGTATTTGAAAGCGGCGATTGGTGGAGCCCGGAGGCGGCGATGATGGCGGCGGAGGACGAGGACGAGCTCTACTGCGACGGCGGCTTACTCGGGAGCTTCGCCGACCACGACGTCTTCGCCATGAACAGTCTCTCCTGATTAAAGAGGGAGGAATCGACTATCGAGTGCTCGAAGCAGCCTTCCAACTGTAGAAGAAGATTCTTTGGTAAATACAAGAACTCTCCGCGAGCTTGTCGGTTTCTGCGGTTTGACTTTTGACAAAATCTAGGGACGATTTGGTGCTAATTTAGGTAATGTTTCATGATTGCGAAAGAGATTCGGATTTATTATACCAAAAGCTTAAATATTTTGACAAAATTCCACGTGGTGTGAGACTGATTCCGTCGGCCAAAAAGTAAACGGCCACTCCACGTTGATGGAGAGACATTCAACAGGGATATAGACGAAAGGAACATAACCGTCATTGTTACAAGCACTGACATCCTGAAGATCGATTTCTGTCCGTTCCGAATACCGGAATACGTTATCATGTATCATCTGTGTTACTCCCTAGGCAAAAAAATCATCATATTAGTGGGCCTCCTACGCCATTATCATGTCATATAAAGAAAAGTTTAACAGATACACATGTGAAAAGTATATAGCGGAAAACTATCAGGGATCGACACCTGTCCGATCCGGACATGTTATCATATGTCCACCATATGTGCTTTGTGCCATGGGGGTTGTGTCCAACTCTTTGAGGGCTCTTCAGTTTGGTTGATGACGCTCAACAAAATAATAATTATCCAGTGAGCTGTTGAGAAAGAAAGATAGAGGAGAGAACAAGTCGAAGATCCTCTTAAAAACCAAAAAAAACATAAGTTATTCTCAAGTTTTACCGTAATAAAAAAATTTACTATGAATAGAAGATGAACCTCTAACACTAATTATGACTTTTATTTATAGCATAACTTAAGATCTAAATATAAGAATGAGATTATAATTAAATGATCTTAATTTTAATCCATTGAAAAAAGAAAATAAATTTTTTACTTGAAAATGAAAATAATTAACTGAACGATGTTAAGTCACAATAGGACACGGATCAAATAAATCTTTTTTTATAAATATCAAGAATATCAAAATTATTTTAAATATCTGAAAAAATAAAAATTATTAAAAATAATAAAAAAAATCTGAAAATGATTTAAACGGCGATAGAGTCTAAATTGAAAAGGTCATATTAAACTTCATCGTCAATTTGACCTACATCAACCTTTAGACTTACCTGGGTTGCTTCGTCAGGTACTTGTGTCATTGCTTTATGATTCTTCTTTGGAGGATCTTTAGTATAGTCTAAGAATCTTTTAACTTAGACTAGTGACAATCAAATAAATAATTATCAAATAGGTATCGACATCATTAGGAGATATTAGCATCATTGAATAGGTGTCGACTCCATCGATGAGCTATTGATGTCATCAAAGGCAATCTTAATTATTGTATGTTAGGTGGTGCTAATAAAATATCACAATCAATAAGATTATCATAGTGGATGAATGAAATCATGTCCCTAATACATTAGTATTATCATCATGAGATCTGAGAGTCAAAACCTAGCAAAGTCAGTATACTCGTCTTCCTCACGCGTTAGCCATAGCATCCAGGCTAGTAGCCCCTATGATTTATCTCTTCCGTGTTAGTCATGGAATGGGTTGACGGGGGTACTGGGAGCGAACGAATTCCCTTTGCTATGCTAGCTAGGCTTGCATTTAATAATATCGATGCTTATTCCTTTACAATGTATACATATAGATTACTATCGAAAGAAGAATTTGACAACTTTGGTGATCAAAGTCTCTTTATGACTTGGTTGGTGATTTGTTGGACTTGTATTTTATAAGTATCAAGCTAATGTATAGGTATAAGTATTTGTGTATATTTAATTATGCTCTCATAGCAATTGATTCTTGTCATCATGATGATGAGGCAATGGAGTGATAGAAAAATAGTCAACCTAGTTGACAAATCATGACTCCTAAGATTTCCACCAAAACACTCTAGGGTTAGTGCATCAAAAAGAGAGAGTAGCATCGAGGGAAAGGGAGTAATATCAAATGTCAGTGCTCGATCCATATTAAAGGAATGAAAGAAGTTAATCAAGGTGTGATGCTTGGTCCTCATGGGTTTAATGTAGTGGTAAGACATTACGAGGAACAATAAGGAATTTAGGATTTGAATTTTAAATGGGATGAATATTCTAGAAGTCTATTTTTGAGCTTGCATAAGTTATTTCTGAATTTACTTGATATGTGATTTAGGAGGGGAGACTTATTCGGAATACAATCAAAATTTCACATTAAGAATATATAAAAAAAATCATAAGTTTATAAGATGAAGGATATCTTTATTGATACGAGACTTTTTAGGTAAAATTTAAAAATAAATTTATAAGAACTTAGGTCTAAAATGAACAATATCATACTATTGTGGAGATATATAAATTCTTTTGGTCCTAATAATTTGTATTAAAAGTCATGGTCCAGATAGAGTCATGTGGGTAGAATAGTAACCATGAACGAAAGAGGTGGGAGCTTTTAGAGGAATGAACTCTAAGTGAAAAGTCCAAGCAGATCAAGGATGACAAGATGCTTGGTGGAAATCTTGGGGGAGTAGACCCTAGGCGATGAAAAATCTAAGCAAGTCAAGGGTGACCGAATGCATAGTGGAAATCTTAGGAGAGTGAATCTTAGGTGCTGAAAAAGTCTTAGAGGAAAGGAGTTACCTCAATTGACCTAATGCTTAAAGGGAGGTCAGGAGCAGGTCAATAGTGATTGGATTCTTAATATAAGGCCCGGAGCAATTCAAGGATGACTAGATGCT
>JAGFNQ010000758.1:0-57269 GCA_024364735.1 Boesenbergia rotunda
TAGCCCGAAAACTGAAATTACTACTGGGATGATGTAGACCTAAGTTATCTCAGATCACGCCTTAGATGGATAAACTTTTATCCACAAAGGCAACAATAAACTATTGATAAATCTTGGCTCGAGGCACCTCAGTTCCAACCTGAGGAGCCTCAATTCTAATCTGAGGTGCCTCAGTCGCCTCAGCTCTACATTTGCACGAAGTTGCTGCCTTGCAACTAAAGCGCCTCACTCAACAACTGAGGCACCTCCTGCTAGCCAACACTACTAGAATTTTTGCATTTAACAACACATAATCGACAACGGTTTTTTGAAAAAGTGTTGTCTTATGTCAATTTAACAACAGTTTTAGTATTAACCGTTGTTGTTGTTCGTCTTATACGTAAAAAGACAACAGTAATAACAAGAGTGTTGTCGTATGTATACTCAACGACAACAGTTATAAAATAACCGTTGTCTATAGGCTGGATTTATAACAACTGATGTGATAAACTGTTGTTTATTATGACAATATACAATAGTTATATTAAACTGTTGTTGTTGTATTGTTGTGCTGTTCAATCAATAAACAAAATCAACGGTGGATATTCAACTGCAAAAAAACTACTGCTCGTTCTCTAATTTTTCGATCCTTAATCATTTTTTTTCTCGTCGCACAAACCCCTAATCTTTTCTCTTCCTCGCCCGCCAACCACCCAAACCCCCGACCATTTCCGCTTCTCTCACACAAATTTAAACCCACCTCCCTCTATATTATGACAATATACAACAGTTATATTTATTTTGTTTTAAATTTATTTAAACCCACCCCTATTTATTTTGTTTTAAATTTATTTAAACCCACCTCCCTGCTTACTTTTCTCGTGCCCTAGCCTCGCGACCTTCACCCGTCGACTTCTCCTTTTCTTCTCTTCTTCCTCCTCTGCCGCAACTCACCGGCGGCTTCCCTTTCGTTCCCCTCTTCGAGCACGAGGAGAAAGCCACGGGAGAGCCGTCTCCGAGCTGAGCTTGCACGCGTAGCGATCACCACGACGATACCACATGAATTTGCAGGACACACCCTCCTTGTGATTTCCCCGGCGAGTCACGTCGGCATCATCTTCTTCGGCTCCGAGTGGGGTTGTATCCTTGGCGACTGAATTGGTGGATTAGAGCAAAACTGATCACAGGATCTGGGCAAGGAGGGCTTCAAGCGGGCGATTGAGGTAAGACTTTGATTTTTGGTTCTGTGGTCGAATTCGGGATTGGAGTGCTTATTGTAGATAATTTTTTTATTGGAGTTTGAGTTGTAGATTAGAGTTTTGAGTCGGCGTTCCTGCTGTGTGCGTTGTCTGTGAAACCTTGCTGTATGGTACAATTGGGGGATTAGTGTTTGATCAGGGGTAGGACTTGTGGTTGATCCTGGATGGATTTGTGTGGGAAATTGATATTGGCTTGTTTCATTTCAGGTTTTGTTCGCTTCCATCATAACAATGCTTTAACATGCTTTTACACAAGTTTTGCACAGGTTTTACACAAGTTTTACATAGGTTTTGCACAGGTTTATGCTTGCCTTCAGTTGCCATTTGAATTGGCTTATGCTTATTTCTTTGAGGTCACAGAATCTGACATCATGAGGTGAGATCCCTTGCGATATTTTCCCTACTTACTCTTTTTTTTCTCTGGTATTTTGGTTATTTCCTCATACTTTTGTCATATTATTTGATCATCGACCACTTGAACATGCCTACTCCATCTTGTTTATCATTAATTGGAGTTGTACCTAATTGCTATTGGATAGTCGCATGGTTTATGCTAAATAAAACTGAATAGAGAATATGTTGTAATTGTATGAAATTTCAAGGCAAAATTTAGTTTCATTTGTCTAAATTTGCAGTGCAGATGAGATGCAATGCCTGGCTAGCTTTCTGCTATCAGTTTTTAATATATGGTTCCTTATCATGTACTCTGCATGACAGGTATGCGCTAACTGCAGCTTATCTCTTGGCAATTCAATTCTATACAAGAGTCGGCGGCAAGGTTTCTGTTATTCTCATCAAATATGAGAAAAATCAAGGAGAGGAATCAAGCGCGACCAGTTTAGTTTACAAGGTGATCCTGATTTTTGTCTTTGTGGTATAGATGTTGAGGATTTTTTTTTCTTCTTTTCCCTTAGTTTCATCTCTTTCTTTGCGGTTGCAGGTTTTTGCTCTCTATTTTGTGCAGTTGTATATTGGGTTGTTTTATCACGCACTCTTGCATAGAAATCTTTTGACTCTTCGACAGATTCTGATTCAACGTCTCATCATCTCTCAAGCTTGTTGCCTGTTTTGTTATTGCAAGACATACATTTACAATCTATGTTCTTATTGACATATTAAATTTCAGATTCTGGAAAACATGATTGAGAATTCCATTCCCTTCCTTAAGTACACCTACAAAAAATATAGGGCTATCCAGTAAGTTACTAAGACCTTGTATCTTATTAATGCTTGCTGATAGTTTTCTCTAAAACAAGTAGGTATCAGAAATGACTGGAAAACTGATGATACTGAATGTTCTTAGCTTGCATCAAATTGGAGAAAAGAGATGTCCAATGAAGGTTTACTTCCTTTCTTTTGTCATCCAAATCTTCATAGCTTGCATCAACGTATCCCTTATAATGATCCCCATAGTAGTTGTTCCCAAGGCGAGGTTCATCTAAGGTGTCAAATTTGTCATGATATCTAATGGATTTTTGTATTTGTCTAATTTTAGTTTGTTTTTATTACATTTTTAGCTAATATTTTAACTTTGCATGCTAACTCACTTCATT
This sequence comes from Boesenbergia rotunda, assembly GCA_024364735.1. Classification (NCBI taxonomy): domain Eukaryota; kingdom Viridiplantae; phylum Streptophyta; class Magnoliopsida; order Zingiberales; family Zingiberaceae; genus Boesenbergia; species Boesenbergia rotunda. The sequence continues at coordinate 2,792 of JAGFNQ010000758.1, forward strand.
ATTTGCACAGTGGGTTTTATCATCCAGGGAGATCAACTTCCCATATCCTGTTGCATTAACTTTCCTGCACATGATGTTCTCTTCAGTATTGTGCTTTCTACTCACCAAAGTTTTCAAGGTATTTGTTCCTTGATAAATTATACATTGTTTTGGTAGGCTCTTTTCCTTGAAGTGAACTTGAGTTATCATTCTATTTGCCTGCCTTAAATTATTACCAATCATTTATACTATTGTAGAGATTTTTAGATGTTCGTTGTTTGCCAGATTATAACGATTGAAGGGGGGATGACTTCAGACATGTGAGTTACTCTACTTATTGAGAAAATATAGTAGTATTTATCACAGCGGAAATGCCTTGTTTTTAATTCTGTTTCACGAGCTCATGAGATTAATGCTATTGTTCTTGAAATTTTCTTGGTTTCAGGATAGCATCCTCTTTCAGTTTATAGTATACTCAATGCCCTTTTGAGTTTCATTTCCAGTAATAGCATTATTTAATACAATGCATCATATAAAAATTTCATAATATATAAGATGTCTTAGATTTTTCATTAAATACAACAAGCTTTAGCACCATTTTTTTTCATCCATACTTCTGAATTAGAGTGTTAGGTAGTTAATACATGTAAAAAAAACAATAATGTAATACAATGATAGATAATGCTAAAAAACCTGCATGATTAAAAGTAAAAAAAAAATTCTATATCTAGGAGTATTTAGGTTTCAATTCCATAAGATAGTAAAATAAGAGAAAACAATTAACCAAATAAATCTGGAAAAAACAAGTTATGGGCATGTTAAAAGACACCATAAATCCTATAATTACCATGTTGAATTGATCAGAATTTGGTGTGAAGAGTGGCTGGAAATTAAAGGGACCTCTGAACTCTAGTTTATTAAGTAATTAAAGAGAGTTGGGTATTTATAGTTATAGAGCCTCGTATGGATTCAAGAAAGGAACAAAATCCTGAATGTAATTGACTGGATAATCATCATTCTGGTCCTTAGTTTGTTCTGTTGAAGTTTGCTATTGCTTGCTAGTATTGGCCAAATTGGCTCTCTAGTGTAATAGAGTATTCATCTATTATCTGTGATAGTAAAAGTATCAGAATATATAGAAATTAGCCAGCAGGAGAATTGATGCTGAAAATATAAACTTCGATTCAAAATGGTTAGTCATGCATATAGGAGAAAACAAATTTGACAAACCAAAATTCCAAGAATGGATAAGCTCCAAAGTCCAAACTGTCATGATGGTGGACTTTTGTGGAGGTAAATAGACTGTTGACACACGCACGGTCCATGAATATAGAGGAGAATATTGTGTGTACTTATCATCAGTGTTTTAGCCATTAGCCAACATAACTGAAATACCCAATTCTCATAGAGCCACTTAATTAGCATGGGAAGTTCATATTAGTATCTAACTTTACAAGTGTTCATTGACATACAACAACCACAAGTTAAAAAAAGAGGCATCCTTAATTGTCTTATTTGCTCTTTGATTTCTATTTCTATTTCAACTATGATTCTTGAGCCATACTTACTGTTTGAGGTGTAAAACTACTTTGTCATTGGATTCACCAAATTTGTGGTACTGTGAATCCAAGAATTACTTGTGCTATGATATAGCACATTATGATAATTTGGCAGAGTTCCATTGTATGTGCAGAGTTCCATTGTATGTGCACCTCAGAAAATCTGGGAGTCTCTTCACCACTTGAGGCCCTTTTGGCACTTTCCCAGATTTTGGTCTGATGTCCTTCATTCCCATTACATTGCCAACATGCAGACAACAATACACAACATTAAGGTTTACATGATAATGTTATGCTTGAATAAAAATTGCTACTTCAGATTTCTTTAAGGGAAGTTTTTGAGAAATTTTCTTTAAGGGAAGTTTTCTCAGAATTTCATATTTGCTTAGGATCGAAATAACTGAATAGGGTTGGTTAGTCATAGAAGTTCAACTGCCAACCTGGTCAAATATGGATGTAGGAATAGCAAGAGTTGCCACAGCATTTGGAGCGTCTCCAATTCCTTATATCCTTCCTTCACAAGGACAGCATGAGAGTAACAAATAGACCTTCATTGAATATATAATTAGAGTGTTTTTTTCACTTACTAATATAAATGTAATTTTTGTTCCTTCATTGTGAAGAGTGTACACAATGTTTTTTTGTTCCTTCATTTCTGTATTTCTATACTTCCTTGCTTGAAATAAATAGGATGGAAGCCTAACATCATAGTTTCTATTCTTGCTGTATTCAACTAACATGGACTCCAAATTGAAGATCTAAACCATTGTGATTACTAAAGCACCAATGACTGTTCTAATTCTCAATTGTCTTTATCGAATGTTTCACTGTGTCCTTGTTATGGACTGATTCCATTCATTTTAGTTAATAGCTCCTAAACCATACAACATGGATTCCATTCATTGTCTAGTTCATCCTTTTATGTTTGTTTCCTGAAATCTCCATAATCTTTCACACTTTTTTTGATGCCTGATCTTGTTGAAATTGTTTTTTTTAGAGATAACTAGATTTATATAGTTTTGTCATGTTTTTTTGAAGTAGAAAGGTGAAGGCAAACAGTCTGCCTACATATTTAAATATTTGCATTTGTGTGTAAGTTAGTTATAGATAAACTCGATCATGATTACACGCTAATGGCACAAAGTTATCAGGATTAAATGTGTTTATCATCATTTTATCTTATACCAACGACTAAATGCTACTGGAATAAGTTTTGCAAATTAAATTTAAGACTAAACGATGTCCTCCCAGTTCCACCAGCAGGGCCACTAATTAGAGTGTTTGTTTTTTTTTTCCAGCTGCAGGGAACGCAGAAGTTGGTGATGTTCGTAGACCATTCTCTCTTAGTGGTTTCGTCTTCTCGATGGTGATGTTCTCGGGTGATGCTCGATGGTGTTTGTTCTCTTTTTGTGATTTGAACTGTTGTAATTTTGGTAAGAAGATACTTTAATGGTTTTGTCTGTAGAGCGGTTTTGGACCAAAGATACTTTAATTTTGTGGTTTCGACTGTAGAAAAATTATGGTGGATCTTTATTGTAAATATGTTGATGATGTTTGATATATATAGTTTTTGTTTCGAGGTAAAATTATTGTCTTTTAATTGAATGGAAATATCTTTGTTGTCAAATTGGTATGAAACTGTTGTGGAACAGTACAAACGCACAACAGGTATTTTTAAAGCTAAACTGTTGTTGCAGATAAACGACAACAGTGTTATATAGAAGACAACGGTGGATATGGTATATGACAACAGTGATAAATTGTAAGACAACGGTGAATTCGGTATACGACGACAGTTAAACACCGTTGTTAAACCTCATCTAAACGACAACGGTTAAAACCCTACACGACAACAGTGATAAACTGTTGTTATTGATATACGACAATGGTTATAAAACTGTTGTCGAATATAATAAAAGACAACAGTGAAAAACTGTTGTCAAAATGTTGTCGAATGTGATATACGACAACAGTGGAAAATTGATGTCAAACTGTTGTCGTAGACCAAACGACAACAGTGAATCAACAGAGATTCACTGTTGTCGTAGACCCCCCCTTTAACAACATGGCCTTTAACAACAGTGGTATTTGGCATACGACAATAGTGATTCACTGTTGTTAAATGCATTTTTTCTAGTAGTGCAATGTCAACTTCCATGTTGACTTTGACTTTTTCATCCTTTTTCCGCTTGGGTGATTTTCGGCTAACCAGAGTTAGGCTCACCCGAACCCAACCCTGGCCTTTAGCCTCGAACGAGATTCCTTCCCAGCTTCTCATCCATTCGATGTCACACATGCCCTTCTCACTCCACTGATGTACTCTTCCACAGTATTCACGTCCCTCGGATGCACTAAGCCCGTCGGCTCCCTTTCCCATGCCATCCTTCTCGTCTATTGTATCTTTCACTCGACTTCCTGCGCTCCTACGCTCCTGTACACATAGACACAGGGATCAAAATAGATCAGAACCCAACTTGACTTGGTTGATCACATCAAAATCAACCTAGGATATTTACAGTTATCCCCATATAATTTCTTTCCCTTATTGACTTTGGCTATGATGTTCTTTGTTGCCATGATCTACCATAAATAAACATATTATTTAGTAATTCAGTGTATTTCATATGCACATAATTTATGATTGACGTAATACAAATTTGAGTTGGTTTACGAAATCAAGTGGTAATTGCGTTTCCACTCATCATTTGTATGATCCAATCTAATCAATATTGATCAATTCTATTATATACATCCCATCAAAAATGAACTAATGAACTAATTATTTGCAAAAAAATAAACTAATTATTTTTAAGTCAGTTGACACATAACATAAATTTTTTATTAAAATATAGTAATGCTTGTACATAATAATAATATATACTATATGATTTTATTAAATGCGCTCATTCGGTTCGTACACAATGATAATAGCAATAGAATTGAAAAAATTATATAAGTTGATATCACTCCCATAATAAAAAATACTAGGGAAGTGGTCATCACTTTCTTGTTCATCTCAAATCGATCAGTTTCAGGATGTTCCAAAGTTTCTACAAGATCATCTTCAAATATTTCAAGATCTTTCTCAAATATTTTAGGATCTTTCTCAAACATTTCAAGATTTTCTTCAAATATTTCAGGGTCTTCCTCTAGATCCTCCTCAAAATTTTCAAGATCCTCTTTAGGATCTTCGGATCCTCTTCTGGGTCTTCTTAAAATCTTCTAGATCCTCTAGAAACTCATGGTGTTAAATATGCAAAAACTTGGAGGGTTTTTTTTTTTGCAAAAGAGCATAAAATTTATAAAACCTTTTCTTTTTCTCTTCCCCTCAATATCAAGATGCCTCCTTTCTCCTCTTCGCAACCGTCGCCGTAAACCCCTCTTCTTCTCGTTTCATTGCCTCGATGCAAACCTCATTCTCCCAATCCACACCTCACAATGATGACCTCCTATAGCTTGCCAACAGCAAGAATTTCTTCCTCCCTGAGCCTTTCGCTCGTGATCTCCTCTCCAATCGACCAGTGAGTCAACTGGGCTCTTTCGGGGTATCCTTCCTTGGATCGATTGGGACAACATCGGGGTCTTCTTGGAATGCCACATCGTTGGTTTGACACAGGTAGGGTGCATCATTCCAATTCTCATGTCTGATGATCATTTTTGATTTGGGGTCATTACTTTGATTCCATAATTTGATTCATGGTTCTCCCTTCTGTTGTGATTTGCCGGTGCTACACAAGATTTGATCGGAATCTTGTTCTTTGTGGCTACATTCCCCTCGGTGGTGGAGCCTCGGATCGGAGCAAGGGTACTACCGATGCCAATAAGGTAAGGTTGCATCAGTTCAGTTCACGAGTTGGATGAATTGGTGCTGGTTGTTCTCGGATAGTGTAGATAACGAGTAGTTGGTTTCACTGTGTAGATCTAATGGTAGTTTTGATGGGAACTGGTACTATTTAGATCAGGGGTAGGACTTTTTATGAGTTGGGTGGGATTGCCCCATTTAGAATTTGATTTCGGATTTTGTACATGTTCTATTTTGGATTATTGGAGTCTTCTGCTATTTTGGATCAGATTCTATTGAGGAAAATTCTGATGACTATGGGCTTGTGTAGTTTGATTAGAGATGGTATGTGTTGGTGTATCACCGTGGATGACAATCTGATTTAGGTTGGGTTGGTGTTGATCAAGTTGTTAGCCAAGTGTTATAAACTATGGTTTAGATAGTTGTTTGTGTTGGGAACGGGATGGCTAGAGAGGGGGGGTGAATATAGCCAATCAATGTAATCTTTGTCACTTAGCAAGTTTCTGCAACTCAGATATCAGTAGCACAGCGGAAAGAATAGAAAACAAGGTGTGTAGAAAACTAACACCCAAGCAAACCAAACACAACTAGCAAGATCGCTAACAAGGAGGATTTACAAGGTTCGGGGATAACTTGCCCCTACTCCTTGGCGTGCCCTTAAGGTGGGCGATCCCTTGATCGTCGGCAGATCAAGCCCCGGTTATCACCGGATAAAAGCAACCTCCTTCTCGGTGGAGTAACCTCTCCACAGTGTTTCAATCACAGATAAAGTTTAAGCACAAAGAAACAACAAGAAGGATCTTACTCAAACACTTATCAAGGACAAGAACGCAGCAAGCTTCCCTGAGCTCCACCCAGTGGCGATCTCACGCAAGAACCCTTCTTCGTGTCTTCCCACTGTCGGACTCCAAGCTTTTTGTTCTCTCCTTCAAGCGCTCAAGTAATGGATGATTGCTTCTCAATCGCTTGCTCAGAATGATAGAAACTTCAAGAACACAGCAAGCAGTTATGGAGAACTCAAGTGCGGCAAGAACTCAAAAAAACAAGCTGTAGAACTCTGCTTCACTGAAGCTATCTTCCGTCCCTTTTGTTTCTCCACTAAGCATCAAGTGACCTCATCTCCAGCAGCCTCCAGCTGCTTCACTGCCAACGCCAGCTACCACTGAACCCTTACTGAACTTCCTGAGCTCCCTCAGCCAAGCTTCAGTCAGCGGCTTCAGTCCTGCAGCTCCAGCCGTTGCAACCTGAGATGAGAAATGGACAAGCCTGCTCCAAGGAAAGCCTCCATTGACTTCTCCTTGAGTGTTTGAATCCTCCCCTGTCACCTGCAGCTTAATCAGACTGTTAGAGCAGTATATCACACAGTAAATCAAATATCAGAGGCAAACAGCAGCGAATCGGATATGGTCAGACGCGATCAAAGCGTCTGACAGTGCAATTTGAATTAAAGTGATCGGTCACCCAACCGATCAGAGCGACTCCTGATCGGTCACCAGACCGATCAGGCTGGGTCCAGACCGATCAGGCTCCGTCCTGATCGATCCCCAACGCTCGATTAGAAATCGCGATTTCTTTGGGACTCTCCTGGATCGATCACCAGACCGATCCCAGGTTGTGGATCGATCACCAGACCGATCCACCCCTTACATCGGGCGATTTCTGAGTTTCCCAGCCTAAGCCTTCTGATCGGTCAACTGACCGATCAGGGGTTCTCCTGATCGATCTCCAGTCCGATCAGATCATCACCAGACCGATCAGGCACCATCCTGATCGATCTTAGTGATAAACCCGCGAAGCTGGATCGTTCTCCAGAACGATCTGCACAGTGATCCTGATCGGTCACCAGACTGATCAGGTGCAGATCAGCAGGGGAACTCAACCTCACTGTTTGCTCCCTGATCGGTCACCAGACCGATCAGGAGCCAAGCAGTGGGTGAAACACGCACTCCCTGATTGGTCACCGGATCGATCAGGAGCAGTACAGTAGGTTCCCAACCTCACTGTGTGCTCCCTGATCGGTCACCAGACCGATCAGTCATTGCTGGATCGGTCACCTGACCGATCCACGATGGAGCAGCGTGCCAGATTCCCTGATCGGTCACCAGACCGATCCAGGGACTCAAACTTAGCCCTCCAAGCTAAGTTTCATCCACCTTTGCCCTCCAAGCTAAGGATTTTTCCATCTAACTCTCCAAGTTGGGAATTTGCACCTAACCCTCAAAGTTAGGACTTTTCACCTAGCCCTCCAAGCTAGGACTTTTCACCTAATTCTCCAGGATGGGAATTTGCACCTAACCCTCCAAGTTAGGACTTTTCACCTAGCCCTCCAAGCTAGGACTTTTCACCCAACCCTTCCGAATTAGGACTTTTTCAACACCTAGCCCTCCAAGCTAGGATTTTTCACACCTAACCCTCCAGGTTAGGATTTTTCCAACACCTAGCCCTCCAGGCTAGGATTCTCCATATCATGTCTAATCCTCGATCAGGACTTAATCATAATCATCATAATCATCAACCTAAACTAAAATCGTTGTCAACACCGAAACAACAATCAGGGCCAGACTGCATCAACAATCTCCCCCTTTTTGTTGTTTGACAATCCGATTTTAAGTTTAGGGATTCTCAATCAAGTTTTCCAAATTTAGAATCATAGGAGAATCCAGATCCTCCCCCTACAATATGGTCATTCTAAACTTAACCAATCCACACTCTCCCCCTTTGTCGAACACCGAAAAGGGGCTAGAGGGGCTGTTAAGATTAAAACAAACTCCCCCTCAACCCTAGGGGTATCCCAAATCAACAAAGATGTGATAGGTTGTTGAATAACCATATGAACACATGTGAAAAAGATAGAGCAAGATATAGCAATCACATGCATCATACGAACATGAAGTAACAACTCACACGGCATGTCATGACAGTCATATGTATCAACTAGACATGACATTATAAGCATGAACATGGCAATGTAGCAAACATGTAGATAAAACTCATATAAACAATCATGGCATCAACAATAGACATACTAAGATTAGATAAGCATGTGAGGTAAAGTTAGACAAGTCAAAGCGTAAACATCCAGAAAAGTAGCAAGATGCAGGACATATGCATCAAGGGCAAGATACGTGTGGCACAAGGCCACAATAGTCAAGTCATGGGGCATACAGCCTGAGAGTCATACAAGGTAAGAGATCAAAAAGTCAAATGTCAAACAGAACACTTATCATGCGTCAGCGGCATCATCGTCGGAATCATCGATATATATGATATCCCCGGGTGAAGGACCACTGGGGGACGCAACTGTAGGACCGATGCACGTGAGAGGGGGGGTGAATCACGTGACTTTTAAAATCTTCGTTATAAAATCAGAGTCGATAGAAAATTGTACGATGCTTTTTATAACGTGCGCAGCGGAAAAATTAAAACGATATGCGAAAGCGAAAAATAATAAAAAAATTACACGAGGAGTTTTACTTCGTTCGGAGCCTTCGCCGACTCCTACTCGAAGGCCCAGGTTCGTTGAACCTTTCCTGTGGGCAATCCACTAAAAACCTCTACCGATAAACTACCGATAGAGTGATTCGAATACAAGATTGGGCGGAAGTGTAACAGCCCTACACTTCCCCCTTAAATAATTTAAGTGCAAAAAAAAATTCGTTACCCAACACTTAGATTTATCTGAAGCAGCTTGGGTGTTGGGAGCGATCTTCCAGCAGCGGTCGGACAGCGTCGAGTCAAAGCACAAACCGCAGCAGAGGAGCGTGGAAGCAAGAGAGCGCCAAAGCTTGAACCAGAATCAAATTTTCTTATCTGTTAGAGGGCTTGCTTGCTTCTATTTATAGTGCCTCGATGCATGATCTTCTCAGCTCAAATTTTATCCATCAACAAGATAAAATAATTAAAAAAAATAATGTTTCTATCCTTTGCTTCAATTAAGAAAATAATTTAAATAAAATATAAATACAGAATATTGAAAAGTTAACCGAGAGGTTTTATCCTCTTACAATTTTATTAATAATTTAAAAGGAGATTTTATCCTTCCAGCTAAGCTTTACGTGAGAATTTTAAGCATTAGTAGGAATAATTTTATCCTCTAAAAAGAAGGAAATACGAATAATTTAATTGATAATTTATCCTCCACCAAGGCTTTAGATAAGGAATAATTTTATAAAATTCAACTACAAAATTTAATTAAATAAATTCTGTAAAATAGAGTTAATGCATTTAGAATCTAATTAAATAAATTCTGTAAAATAGAGTTAATGCATTTAGAATCTAATTAAATAAATTCTGTAAAATAGAGTTAATGCATTTAGAATCTAATTAAATAAATTCTGTAAAATAAAGTTAATGCATTTAGAGTTAATTAGACCCCGTCCAAACCTGGATAAGGATCTAACCAGGACTCAACCGAGGTCACCAAAATGGGCCTAAGTTGGACCGCGCCTACAGTCCTAAAATAGGACCCGTCCTCACTGGTTCGCTCCTCCAGTGACTTACCTCACTTACCTCGTGCAGCTCTACTCAACTTCTTAACCCACCAGGTCTTCCTGCCAGGGCTCAACCACCCTGGTCTTTTTGCCAAGTTTCAACCAACTTGGGCTTCAGCCAGTTGTCAGGCCCCGTGAACCCAACTGGACTTCTCGGCAGGACTCAACCACCCTGGACTTCCCGCCAGGACTCAACCACCCTGGACTTCAGCCTGGTGTCAGGTCCTAAGTCTTTCAACCCTGCACACTTAGTAAAGAGATCAAAACCAAAAGCAAGTCTAACTTTACCCTATTTGTCATTCATCAAAACTCAGGTTTAACTATTAGTGCAAATTGCACCAACAATCTCCCCCTTTTTGATGCAATGACAACCTGCGTTAAAGTTAAAAAATACCAGATAAAGCAATGAGTCCAAGAATAATATGCAAATGACATGCTCTAAGATCAGAAATTTTTAATTTTCTAACTCAACCCTTAAACCCTCCCCCTTTGGCATTCATCAAAACAAAGAAATAATAAGTGCGCAAGCATCAGAAATAAAACAAGCAATCAAGTAATATGCCAGCCAAGTAAAAAATACTTTAAGTATTTGGGGAAAATAATGCTTAACAAGCATACTAAGTTTCCGAACTGATTCAGAGGGGTAAGTCAAATTCTTAATTTAACACAAACAATCTGAGAGCATAAATGTTAAAGGAAATTTCAAGATATTTTTTTTTAAATCCTTGTTCAATTAAAGAAGATATTTTCTAAAACAGTTTTCACTAAACATTTTTGAGAATTAGAATACAAAATATAAACTCAAGCTCCCCCTGAACCAAGTAAGAAAGTTTAGCCCATTTTGAATGTCTAACCGTAGTTACTAGCTAACTATCTATAGGATAGTAGATTTCAAAAGTTATTTTTCCTAGATTTTTATTTATAGTTATTCTATTTTGTACATAACAGGTTGTACTAACAGCCTCAGCCCAAAAATATTTAGGTAGATTGTATTCATTTAGCATTGTTCTGGTTGCTTCTTGTAGTGTTCTATTTTTCCTTTCTACTATTCCATTTTGTTGAGGTGTTTTAGGACAAGAGAATTCGTGATGGTAGCCATTTTCTAAGCAGAATTGGTTAAATTTTTTATTTTTGAATTCCCCGCCGTTATCGCTCCTAAGTCTTTTAATTTTAATCCCTTTTTCATTTTCTACTAATTTACAAAATTGAGTAAACATATCAAAAGTTTCATCTTTATTTTTTAAAAATTTTACCCAGGTAAATCTTGAATAGTCATCTATGATTACTAAATAGTAAAGGTTTCCACTAATTGATTTTACCCCATGTGAGTCAAATAGGTCTAGGTGAATTAATTCAAGAATTGACTTAGTTTGAGTTTGACTAGTTGGTTTGTGGGTTGACCTGGTTTGTTTTCCTTGTTGACATGCATTACATAAGGTTGACTCAAGGTTAGATAACTTTGGTAGGCCTCTAACTAAACCTTTTAGTTTAGGTAGTTTTTTGAAGTGAGTGTGTGAAAGTCTCCTATGCCAGAGCCAAGTCTCATCCTTATGGGTTAAAAGACAATTTTCTAAGGGATATGTTAACTTAATTTCATAAATGTTATTGTGCCTAAGTCCTCTAAGTGTGATGTTTGGGTTGTCATTGTGTTTGATCAGACATTCATTGGATAGGAACCTAACCTTATAACCAGTATCACACAATTGACTAATACTCAGTAAATTGAAGTGAAAATTTTCAACAAGTAATACATTTGTAATTATAAAATCAGACTCAAGTTCAATATTACCTAGGTCAATTACCTTAAGTTTACCGTTATTTCCAAAAGCAACGGTCCTTAGTCTTTTGTACTTGAGTTCTGTAAATTTGGTGGGATCCCCAGTCATGTGTCTGGAGCACCCACTGTCAATAATCCATTTATTTACCTACAGTTAAGTAAAAGATTTAGAACTTAGGTTAAGTTTTTGAATTTTTTTTTTTAAATTTAAGAAAATTTTAAACATCCTAAAGAATTTAAAACATGAATTTGAATTTTGAATTTTATTAATTTTTCAATTTAAATTTTGAAAATGAATTTTTGAATTTGAATTTTGAATTTGAATTTTATGAATTTTTTAATTTGAATTTTATTAATTTTGAATTTTGAATTTGAATTTTATTAATTTTGAATTTTAAATTTGAATTTTATTAATTTTGAATTTTGAATTTGAATTTTATTAATTTTGAATTTTGAATTTGAATTTTATTAATTTTTTAATTTGAATTTTGAATTAATTTGTATTTTATTAATTTTGATTTTGTTAATTTGAATTTTGAATTTTGAATTTGTTAATTTGAATTTTGAATTTTGAATTTGTTAATTTGAATTTTGAAATTTGATTTTGTTAATTTGAATTTTGAAATTTGATTTTGTTAATTTGAATTTTGAAATTTGATTTTGTTAATTTGAATTTTGAAATTTGATTTTGTTAATTTGAATTTTGAAATTTGATTTTGTTAATTTGAATTTTGAATTTTGAATTTTGATTTTGTTAATTTGAATTTTTAAATTTGATTTTGTTAATTTGAATTTTGAAATTTGATTTAGTTAATTTGAATTTTGAATTTTGATTTTGTTAATTTGAATTTTGAAATTTGATTTTAGTTGTCCTTATTCATCTCACTTGATCTAAGTTGTCAATCAAAGGGATCCTATGATTTGTGTGAGATAAGTTTGAGTTTGATTTATAAAAGTTAATCTGACCTTTTGTTAGATTCAGGTTTGACAAGAAGCAGTTTAAAAGTATACTTCCATAATTGGTTTCCAGGCCGTGGCGAGGCACAGAGGTCTTCTTTGGCCGAAGCCTTATTGGATCAACAACCACTTTCTAGGCAAAACCGCTTAAGGAAGTTGTACTTTTAACCTACCTATTGAAACTCCTTGGTCTAACTAGTCTAAGATGTGGCGAGGTAGCTTCGGCTAGTTCCACTGGGCTAAGAAGGCCAAATAGAGGACGCCTTCCCCTACCTGACTCCTTAGATCAGCTTCCCTAACGTACTATCAGCTCGCCCTACCCTGGTACTGAGTAGGTCAAGTGTCAGACTAACTTTTGAAACTAGTCCTAGGTACCCAGACGGGTAAAGGGTGACTTTGAGGTGCCAACTAATTTGGAGCTTCCCCCTAAATTGTAGACTGGGTGTCTAGGGTCAATGTAGTGGATGTCCCTTTTTGGGACATAAAGTTGATTCTGACCTACTTGCTTTGTTAGGTAAGCTTTCGGAATCCACGCTTTTCGTTGATTTTTGCGGGGGTGGATAAAGGAGATAAAGGATCTTTGGGCTGATCCTGATTTATATCCTATCCCAGATTTATTGTGCATGCCCTTTTATGATCCAAGAATGAGGTCAAGGTTCTTGGATCGGGTTGTGAAAGTTGCTAGTAGATCCTTAAGTTTTAGGACTTCGCCCTTTAGAGTGGAGTTTTCAGTTTCAAGCTCAATTGTCTTTTGATTTTGAGTTTGTTCAGTTAATGTTCTGGTATTAATTAATTGCTCCTTAAGGTCTTGATTTTCCTTAAGGAGCTGGTCATTCCTAGATTCAGATGCAAGTAATTTTTTATTTAAAATGGAAATAATCTTAAAAAAATTTTCATTAACTGAATCTAAATATACCTTAGTCGAGTCGTCCGAAAAGAGTCCGATCTCTTGACTCGACTCGTATTCGGAATCTTCGTCGTGCTCCGAGTCTGACCCGGGTCCAGTTGCCATTAGCGCGAGGTAGCTTGTCTTCTTCGGTGGTTCATAGTCAGAGTCATCCGAACTCTCGTCCCAGGTGGCTTGAAGAGCCTTCTTCTTCTTGCTTTTCTTTGATTGGTCCTCCGTTTTGTAGGGACATTCATGTTTGAAGTGTCCTTTTCTGTTGCAACCGAAGCAGGTTATTTTGCTTTTGTCTTCATAACTGGTTGGCTTCATTATCTTTTGGAAATCTCTTTTCGAGAATTTACTTTTCTTTTTGGCGAGGACTTTTCTTACTAAGTTAACCATTTGTTCCTCGTCATCTGAGTCTGAGTCTGACTCTTCTTCTGATTCTTGAATTTTCTTCTTCGACTTGACTTCTTTTGAAGAACCTGCAAACAAAGCAAATCCTTTCTCGGCCTTGGCGTTAGTTTGTTCGTGCAGTTCTAATTCACAGAATAGTTCATCTAAATTTATTTTGGAAAGATTCCTAGAAATTTTATAAGCATCTATGATGGATGCCCATAAAGAGTTTCTAGGAAAGGCGAGTATATCATGTTTAGAGTGCGAGTCTCTTACATGAGAGTAATTAGAAATCCAAAGGACGAGAAAGACACTACTTGGGCTAGGTGTGACGTAGTCAACCTAGTGGGGACTGACACCATAGACCGTGTCCTGAACCAAGTGGGTATAAGGTGGTGAAGGGAATGGGGCACGATTCATTAGAGCTGCTGAAGGGTTTCAGAATAATTTCTTCTGAGGTCAAACCGTTGATCTTTCGATTAATTGGGGATCATGATGTACTACTAGGTGCCACTCATGATCGTTCTATAATTAGTTAATTATAGACGGCCAACATAAATCGAAAGCCTATTTAGTCACACGCACTACGAGTAATCCGAGGGATTTAAAACGAGTTGAAAATTGAATTTTCTGATCAAGAGAAATAAGTCAAATCTGAGTTAGTCAGAGGCGCAATGGAAGCTAAAAATGGCTAAGTCTTTTGAAGGCTTTTTGGGCGAATTAAATGAATTTAATTCGCGGCGGTTCGGGTTGGTTTGGCCGGCCAAAGAGGGTGCCAAAACCCCCTTTGGTGGCCGGCCACAATAAGAGGAGAAAACCAATTAATTTTGGTTTAATTAATAAAATAAATCTAGTGCGATTTGTTTTATAAATTATGGATAAATAAATTTGTATAAAGAAATTTATATAAATAAAATTTATAGAAATTTATTCTTTTATGGAAGATTAAAATAATCCATGAATTGGTTTATTTTAATTTTATAAAATCAATTATGAATTGATTTTTTCATAATAAGAAAGTTTATAAATTTCTTATAAAATTTATTCCATAATTTAAAGAGAAGAAGAATTAGTTTTATTATAAATTAGTTTATAATAAAGACTCGGTTTAAACGGAATAATTAATAAGAAAATTTATAAGATAAATTTCTTATAACTAATTCCGTTAATTCCGTTAATTCGGTTTTAGAGAGAGACTTAGCAAAGGAGTTGCTACTATATAAAGGAACCAAAGGCTAGCCCTTAATTCCAATCAAGAGATTAATTATTCTCTCCCTCTCTCTCTTAATCTCTCTTCTCCTCTCCCTCTCCCTCTCTTGCCTAGGGCCGGCGCCCAACCTTGTGGTTTAGGGCCGGCGCACCCAACCTACATCCAAGGTGAAGTTGGCGTGAGCTATCAAGAAGAAGGAGAACCCGAACACGAAGAAGAAGAAGCGGATAGCGACTCCTCTCTTCACGGAATTCGATTTCGTTACTTCGTTGGTTAGTTTTCCATTATTTTCTCTTATTCTTCTAGTTGTGCCTTCCGAGAATCTAGTAGTTCTCGTCGGCACAAAACTTGTGACTTTGCGAAGTCATCCCGAAGAGAACTCGGCGTGGACGCGAATAGAGGCGGAGCTTCCAAGGGACGCTACGGTTGGATCTCGTCCCTTACTTCGAGTTACGAGAGGTATAATGTAAATTAGTTTACTTTTCCGCAAAGTTTTATTTTATGATTATGTCAACACATCATAAGGTTGCATGCTAGATACGAAGTTAAAATAATTTAGGAAATTATTTTATGCAAATTCTTCCGCTGCACGTAAAAATTTAAAATTTTACGAACTCGTATCCTTGTCGACATGCACCCGGTCCCAACAGTGGTATCAGAGTCGAGGTTAGTGTTCGACATTATCATATAATTGTTTTGCGGAACACTTTGTCATGATCTCAATTTCGGAAAAAATTTTCAATTATGGAAACTTTCAAATTATAATAGATTTTAGATTTAGGAATTTCAAAGTTTGGAAATCCTCATGAAATTTCGCAAACGTTTGGAATTTTCTAGTTTCTAAAATTTTATGATAATTGTGAAAACTTCCCATCTTTGGAAACTTTCCAAATTTTGAAAATTTTTCTATTTTAGAAATTTTTCAATTCTTTGGAAATATGTAAGTTTTCTTTTTACCAGAAACTTACAATTATTCTGAAAAATTATTTTGAAATCTCGCAATTTTGGGCACTTTCTTTTGAGAAAGTCTAGACAAATTCATGGACAGTTAATTGACAATTAAATTTGAATTGGTTTTTAAATTGACAACAAAATTCTTTATTTTGGATTGAGCCTCGGGGAGCCGTCCAATTTAAAGTTAGTTGTTGTAATTTAATTTCCCAATTTTTAATTGAAATTGTCATGTTTGATTTGGATTGAGCCTCGGGGAGCCGTCCAAATTGGATTTACGACAAATTACTTTTCTTTGGGTATCTGAGCCTCGGGGAGCCACCCTTAGAAAACGATTTGTTGTAATTAATTAAATCCATGAATAAAAATATGTTGAAGAGGTGATGCTCTTACATATTGTTGTCTCCAAAATTAATTAGGAAAATGGTTTCCTATAGAGTTTTCTTAAATAAGATTTTCATGAAAATAATATGTAGTTGAATTAAGGGATTTGTCTCTTAATTTAATAAGATTTGATTTAGAGAAATCAAAATCTTGAACATATTATTTCCGAAATTAATTATGACAATTTAGGAAATTGTTTCCCAAAACAATTCCTTTAATAAAGTATGAAATTATAATTAGGAAATCCGGTTCCTAATTTAATTCATGAGACTTGATAAATTAAGTCACATACATACTTTATTAAGGAAATCGTTAGTCATGACATAATTTTATGTCATGAATGTGCTTAGAAAAGAATGAGACCCAAACACCCCTTACAAAATATTAAGGCTAACACCTTTCATTAATATGGTTAGAACCGGAGTTTTATTTCTCGCTAGGGTTGATGGACACATCCATGCCCGACTTGAACCTCAACATGTTCAAACCATGGAATTAGTTTATGTATAATATAGTTGGAGTCAGAGATCAATCCTTAGTTTTGGTTGTTGGACACATCCAAGCCTGACTAAACGGTTGAATGAGCTCCAACCATATTAAAACTATTTCTTGATTAATGGGTCAGCCTTAAGCTTGGAGCATCGATTTGTTGTGCCATAGCCAAGGTCGATGTAAAGAGAGGTGCAGTTAGGTGCTATGTATAATGATACATACTTGTTAATGAGTTAACAACCTAATGATTTATGCAAACATTCAATT
This sequence comes from Boesenbergia rotunda, assembly GCA_024364735.1. Lineage (NCBI taxonomy): Eukaryota > Viridiplantae > Streptophyta > Magnoliopsida > Zingiberales > Zingiberaceae > Boesenbergia > Boesenbergia rotunda. The sequence goes on from JAGFNQ010000758.1 coordinate 19,942, forward strand.
AGTTGATAGCATAAGGTGATAGTTACATATATGTGATGTGTAATCGGTATAATTACCTACCTTCATAGCTAAGAAAAACTTGATGGCCACAGCCATGGTGGTTCTTATCTATAGTTGGATATCAACCTATTTGGAGATGTTCTTACGATCTCCCGAATTGATAATAAGGGTGATTCAATTCGAAAAATAAATAGGATTTAATTTATGTATGTTGATACATTATTTAATCAATCTTCTCACATAATCTCAATTTGTATTTCTAGGATAATCACTAGATCATGTCTACTCAAATAAACCTGCGTTCCATTTTGGACACCAATAAACTGACTGGGCCGAACTTCATGGACTGGCTTCGAAACCTGAGGATTGTCCTCAAGGCAAAGAAGCTTGCTAATGTCCTTGAAGATCAACTTCCCAATCGTCCTCCCGAAAGTGCAACTCCAGACCAGTTTCCTGAGTTGCTCAACTTGCTGAAGACTTTAAAGCCTTCTGTGAAGCAGGATCTAAAAACGGTACTGTTAGTTGGTTCCTCGAAGAAAGGTTCTAAGAGGAAGGCCAAAGAACAGAATAAGGGAAAGGAGAAAAAGGCCAAAAAGCCTGAAAATACCCTAAAAGGCACTTGTCATCACTGTGGCAAGGAGGGTCACTTGCGAAGAAACTGCAAGATTTATCTTGAGTCCTTGAAAGAGAAGGCATCCGATGCCCCATCCTCTTCAAGTATCTTCGTTATTGAATGTCACTATATTTCTTCAAACACTTGGATACTTGATACTGGGTGTAGCTCACATATATGTAATGACATACTGGGGCTAAGGAATAGAAGAAGACTCGTCAAAGGAGAAGCGAATTTGCGAGTTGGAAACGGAGCAAAGATTGCTGCTGTTGCCATCGGAACATATTTGCTAAAGCTCCCCACTGGATGTGTTTTAGAATTGGATAATTGTTATTTCGTTTCTTCGTTAATAAAGAACATTGTATCTATTTCATGCTTAAATGAAAAGGGTTATCATTTAACTTTTAGTAACAATTGTTGTTACATAACTTTAAATGGCGTTCTTTATGGGAATGGAACTTTGTGCAATGGCATCTACACGTTAGATTTATCCAGTGACGTTTTCAATATCGAAGTTAGCAACAAACGTGCTAGAATAGATAATCGAATAGACTCCTACACTTGGCATTGCCGTCTTGGCCATGTAAGTAAGAAACGCATGACCAAATTACACCGATGTGGAATTCTGGAATCATTTGAACCCGGTTCATTTGATACATGCGAATCATGCTTAAAAGGCAAGATGACCAAATTACCCTTTTCTGGAAAAGGTAATCCAGTGGGAGATTTGCTTGGTCTAATACATACTGATGTATGTGGACCAATGTCAACTCTTGCACAAGGAGGCTATAGCTACTTCATAACCTTTATCGATGATCACTCACGATTCGGGTATGTGTTCTTGATGAAACACAAATCTGAAGCCTTTGAGAAATTCAAAGAGTTCAGAAATGAAGTAGAGAAACAACTTGGCAAAAGTATTAAGATACATCGATCCGATCGGGGTGGTGAATACTTAAGTCAAGAGTTTCAAGATTATCTTAGGGACAATGGGATACTGTCCCAATGGACTCCGCCGTATACACCACAACATAATGGTGTATCTGAGAGGCGCAACCGAACCTTGATGGACATGGTTAGGTCGATGATGAATCATGCAACTCTTCCAAAATCCTTTTGGGGCTATGCACTTAAGACAGCTGTTTACTTGATAAACAGAGTCCCGACCAAGGTAGTCTCTACTACTCCGTATGAGATATGGAATAGTAAGAAACCTCACTTAACTCACCTTAAGATATGGGGTTGTCCTGCTTATGTGAAGCGGGTTGTATCAGACAAATTGGATGCTAAGTCTGATAAGTGTCTATTTATTGGATACCCTAAGGAAACGAAGGGATACCAATTCTATCATCCCTTGGAACAAAAGGTGTTTGTTTCAAGGCATGCTGTATTTCTGGAAAAAGAGTTTCTTTTACAAGAAAACAGTGGGAGTGGCATTGAACTTGATGAAGTTCAAGAAACTCCAATAGACATTACAGAGACACCTAGTCTAGACCCACAACCGATAACTCATAGTGATGAGCTATCAGTTGAACCTAAAACAACACCACCTCTTCGTAGATCTGATAGGACACGCAATATTCCAGAGAGATACAGATTTCTCATAAGCGAATCGAACGACGTGTTACTCATAGGCGATGACGAACCTATCAGTTATGAAGATGTTCAGAAAGGGATAAATGGCTTGAAGCCATGAAGTCGGAAATGGATTCCATGTACGAAAACCAAGTATGGGACTTGGTTAACCCACCTGAAGGGATTAAGCCCATAGGGTGCAAGTGGGTTTTCAAGAAGAAAACCGACATGGAAGGTAATGTTGTTACCTTTAAAGCTAGATTAGTGGCAAAAGGATATCGTCAGAAACAAGGAATTGATTATGACGAAACCTATTCGCCAGTAGCTATGCTTAAATCCATTTGGATGCTCCTAGCCATAGCAGCTCATTATGATTATGAGATATGACAAATGGATGTGAAAACAGCTTTCCTTAACGGAAACCTGCTTGAGGATGTGTACATGATACAACCTGAAGGTTTCACATCGGTTGATAAAACCAAAGTATGCAAGCTTCGACGATCCATATATGGACTGAAGCAAGCATCTAGGAGCTGGAACATCCGTTTTGATGAGACAATCAAAGAGTTTGATTTCTCACAAAATCCTGACGAACCTTGTGTGTACAAGAAGGTTAGTGGGAGTGCAGTCGTATTCCTAGTATTATATGTCGATGACATATTACTTATAGGAAACGATATATCAGTTTTACAGACAGTTAAAATTTGGTTGTCCAAAACTTTCTCCATGAAAGACCTGGGAGAAGCAACCTACATCCTTGGGATTAGAATCTATAGAAATAGATCAAAACGGTTGCTTGGTCTTTCGCAGTCTACATATATAGACCGAGTGCTAAAAAGGTTTAGCATGTCGGAATCCAAGAAAGGTTACCTTCCCATCAGGCATGGGATCAACCTTTCAAAGTCTATGTGTCCGCGCACAGAAGACGAGAGGATTTGCATGAATAAGATTCCCTATGCATCCGCGATAGGATCTATCATGTATGCTATGTTATGTACTAGGCCCGATGTATCATATGCTCTGAGTGTCACGAGCAGATACCAGTCTGATCCAGGAATGGATCATTGGGCGGCTGTAAAGACAATCCTTAAGTACTTAAGAAGAACTAAGGATGTGTTCCTAATATATGGAGAAGGAGATATGGTAATACGTGGGTATACAGATGCCAGTTTCCAGACAGATAAGGATGACTCCAAATCGTAGTCTGGATACGTATTTACTTTGAATGGAGGCGCAATAAGTTGGAAAAGTTCCAAACAAGACACCGTAGCGGATTATACCACGGAAGCAGTTTGGATCAAGAAGTTTGTCTCAAAACTTGATGAGGTTCCAACCATTGATGAAGCAGTGCCGGTTTACTGCGACAACAATGGAGCTATTGCACAAGCAATGGAACCAAGGTCTCATCAACGATCCAAACACGTGCTTCGACGCTATCATCTGATCAGAGAGATTATAAGTAGGAATGACATACAAATTGAGAGGGTTCCCACTGAAAGGAATATAGCGGATCCTTTAACTAAGGCCTTGCCTCAAAGCAAGTTTGAGGGACATGTTAGAGCCTATGGTATTGGATACCGTAGCGATTGACATTAGGCCAAGTGGGAGTTTGTTAGTGATATGAGAGAAGTGTCCTAAGGCAATCGCCTTATGATGTAAACATTTATATTAATAAATGATAATTCACTATTTGAGTATACATGTTTTGTGTATTTGATTGGGATCTTAAACTTATCTACTGAATGTCCGCAATACAACTCACAGCATAAGAGAATTTGTGATGGGATCACAACTAGTGATTATCTCTAATGTGCAATTGTGAAGTATTGAAATTATCCCTAGTCGATGAATTGATAAAAACGGACACTATCAATTCTGTTGAGACTAGCATGGGTTATTCTCTAATTAGCTGATTTTCACTGGCTAGTGACATTGGGATGTCCGGAGATAAACATGGATGCTAGTTAAGGGAACTAGTTCATTGGAGTGACTAGCTGTAAAACTTCATATGGTTATCTATAAAGATATGTCAATGAAGTTCTTACTGCAGCTTAAGTGCGATGTTCCTTTGACTTGCGGTGTTCAAGTCATCTTGGTCATGGAGACTTATACTTTAACATCTTAAGCAAGCATCTCCAAGGAGGTGTGGACCCAGGATGATTGGGTATGAGCCGAAGTGCCCGAAGATGTTTGAACAGCCTACAAAGGATTCACCACTCCTTGCGAGGAGATGTATACCCAGGCCTATCGTCGGATTGTTACTCAAAACCTCTGGCCAGAGTATATCATGTTTAGAGTGCGAGTCTCTTACATGAGAGTAATTAGAAATCCAAAGGACGAGAAAGACACTATTTGGGCTAGGTGTGACGTAGTTAGCCTAGTGGGGACTGACACCATAGACCGTGTCCTGAACCAAGTGGGTATAAGGTGGTGAAGGGAATGGGGCACGATTCATTAGAGCTGCTGAAGGGTTTCAGAATAATTTCTTCTGAGGTCAAACCGTTGATCTTTCGATTAATTGGGGATCATGATGTACTACTAGGTGCCACTCATGATCGTTCTATAATTAGTTAATTATAGACGGCCAACATAAATCGAAAGCCTATTTAGTCACACGCACTACGAGTAATCCGAGGGATTTAAAACGAGTTGAAAATTAGATTTTCTGATCAAGAGAAATAAGTCAAATCTGAGTTAGTCAGAGGCGCAATGGAAGCTAAAAATGACTAAGTCTTTTGAAGGCTTTTTGGGCGAATTAAATGAATTTAATTCGCGGCGGTTCGGGTTGGTTTGGCCGGCCAAAGAGGGTGCCAAAACCCCCTTTGGTGGCCGGCCACAATAAGAGGAGAAAACCAATTAATTTTGGTTTAATTAATAAAATAAATCTAGTGCGATTTGTTTTATAAATTATGGATAAATAAATTTGTATAAAGAAATTTATATAAATAAAATTTATAGAAATTTATTCTTTTATGGAAGATTAAAATAATCCATGAATTGGTTTATTTTAATTTTATAAAATCAATTATGAATTGATTTTTTCATAATAAGAAAGTTTATAAATTTCTTTATAAAATTTATTCCATAATTTAAAGAGAAGAAGAATTAGTTTTATTATAAATTAGTTTATAATAAAGACTCGGTTTAAACGGAATAATTAATAAGAAAATTTATAAGATAAATTTCTTATAACTAATTCCGTTAATTCCGTTAATTCGGTTTTAGAGGGAGACTTAGCAAAGGAGTTGCTACTATATAAAGGAACCAAAGGCTAGCCCTTAATTCCAATCAAGAGATTAATTATTCTCTCCCTCTCTCTCTTAATCTCTCTTCTCCTCTCCCTCTCCCTCTCTTGCCTAGGGCCGGCGCCCAACCTTGTGGTTTAGGGCCGGCGCACCCAACCTACATCCAAGGTGAAGTTGGCGTGAGCTATCAAGAAGAAGGAGAACCCGAACACGAAGAAGAAGAAGCAGATAGCGACTCCTCTCTTCACGGAATTCGATTCCGTTACTTCGTTGGTTAGTTTTCCATTATTTTCTCTTATTCTTCTAGTTGTGCCTTCCGAGAATCTAGTAGTTCTCGTCGGCACAAAACTTGTGACTTTGCGAAGTCATCCCGAAGAGAACTCGGCGTGGACGCGAATAGAGGCGGAGCTTCCAAGGGACGCTACGGTTGGATCTCGTCCCTTACTTCGAGTTACGAGAGGTATAATATAAATTAGTTTACTTTTCCGCAAAGTTTTATTTTATGATTATGTCAACACACCATAAGGTTGCATGCTAGATACGAAGTTAAAATAATTTAGGAAATTATTTTATGCAAATTCTTCCGCTGCACGTAAAAATTTAAAATTTTACGAACTCGTATCCTTGTCGACATGCACCCGGTCCCAACAATTGTTTCCCTCGTCCATTGGTGGTTCGTAGCCAGATTGCACTGCGAACCATTGATCCATATCAGTCTTTAGGTACACCTCCATTCTTCGTTTCCAGTAAGGGAAGTCTTCCCCATTGAAGAGCGGAGGACGGGCAGTACTATATCCTTCACCTTGAGCCATCTGAAATAGACAACAATAAAAACACTTGTTCCAAGACTAGGTCTTGGATTAGTAGTGTGGTAGGAAAAGGAGAAGAAAGAAACAAAAAACGACTCGAAATGGTGTTGCCCAAATTCGAGTAAAATCGATAGAAAATATCTAAATTTAGGCAACAATACCTAATTTAGATCGTGCAGCGAAAACACAAAAACAAACGAAAAAGAATTGGATTTCCCCCGGCTCTTATGGTGGTTACACCGATACAGAGCGAACTTCGCTCTGATACCACTTGTAGGACCGATGCACGTGAGAGAGGGGGTGAATCACGTGACTTTTAAAATCTTCGTTATAAAATCAGAGTCGATAGAAAATTGTACGATGCTTTTTATAACGTGCGCAGCGGAAAAATTAAAACGATATGCGAAAGCGAAAAATAATAAAAAAAATTACACGAGGAGTTTTACTTCGTTCGGAGCCTTCGCCGACTCCTACTCGAAGGCCCAGGTTCCTTGAACCTTTCCTGTGGGCAATCCACTAAAAACCTCTACCGATAAACTACCGATAAAGTGATTCGAATACAAGATTGGGCGGAAGTGTAACAGCCCTACACTTCCCCCTTAAATAATTTAAGTGCAAAAAAAAATTCGTTACCCAACACTTAGATTTATCTGAAGCAGCTTGGGTGTTGGGAGCGATCTTCCAGCAGCGGTCGGATAGCGTCAAGTCAAAGCACAAACCGCAGCAGAGGAGCGTGGAAGCAAGAGAGCGCCAAAGCTTGAACCAGAATCAAATTTTCTTATCTGTTAGAGGGCTTGCTTGCTTCTATTTATAGTGCCTCGATGCATGATCTTCTCAGCTCAAATTTTATCCATCAACAAGATAAAATAATTAAAAATAATAATGTTTCTATCCTTTGCTTCAATTAAGAAAATAATTTAAATAAAATATAAATACAGAATATTGAAAAGTTAACCGAGAGGTTTTATCCTCTTACAATTTTATTAATAATTTAAAAGGAGATTTTATCCTTCCAGCTAAGCTTTACGTGTGTAACGCCCGCCTTTTCACATACACCCACACCTCGTGGTGTGGCGAGGGAGGCGGCGTTACGCTAAACATACATGTACTTAGACATTATCTTAATGCAGCGGAATCATTTTTTTTCTAACATGCTTATAGTCATGCAACTAACACATGGAACATTCATCATATCATAACTTAACCATTTCATAACTTTATTCATAATCATCGTAAGCAATATGTACTTATCCATAAAGGTAGCATCATAAGTCTTAAGTTATCTATTAATCATAACCATAAAACGTAACACAAGAATCTTCTGCCAAGTCACCGTCACACACACACATGCTTCTGCCTCCCTTGCGGCTTCCCTTAATAGCTTCTTGGTTGATCTGCGGTACAAGGAAAGTAAAACTATAAGCACATAGGCTTAGTAAAAACCCTTTCCTACTCACTAAACCATACGTCACGTAAACATAAACATATCAAACATCCGACATAACATAACTTCGAGCATAAACATAAGCATTGTCATACATGGCATAAATGAACATACATGAACATAGCTTAACATATATCAAGCGATGTATACATGACATAAAGCATACCTACATGAACATGAAACATGCTTATACATGGCATAACATGAGACTTACTTATACATGGCATACTTCTTAGCATTCATGTACATAATGCATACTTATACATGACATGAATCGTAGCATACTTAAACATAATGCAATACTTATACATGATATACAACATGAGCATAAATACAAGCATAAAATATACTTACCTTGGCGCGATGCATAACATAGATGTATGAATGAGTCTAATGCATTTACTACATAAGGATGCTTAGTTTTGAAATTATACTTTTCAATGCTTAACATAACATCATTGGGGTCCCCTGGCTTGTACCACATACATATTTCTTAGCGCGCATCCCTAAGTAAATACGAGGTAGCTAGCCTCGACCTACTAGGGTAAGGATAGCATAGTCGGTAGTCCTCGAACCGGGGCGTTCTTAAGGTGCCCATCCCTGTTGCACAGCTTCGGTAGTGCCAGAACCGTGGACAGCATAGTCGGTAGTCCAGAACCGGGGCGTTCTTAAGGTACCCATCCCTTGGACCCTTAATTCGGTCCGGTACAAGCCTTATGCATGAAAATAAACATGCATGCTTCATTTTTATAATTGTCATTCATGCTTATCATTCATACTTATTTCTTATCATCGTTATGCCTTCATCATTCATACTTATCATTCATACTTATCATTAAGGCATAACCATTATCTTTATTCATGCTTATTATTCTTCGTTCATAACATAGAACATACCTACATAATCATGTTTCTAGTCATAATCTTATTCGAGTTCATCAAATTTGCATGTTCATGATACATGATAACCATACACCTCATACATGATACGTTTCATCTGACATACATCATCCTAGCATTCATCATAAAACATGGATGACCAGCTACATATAGACCTCACACATACCACTAGGGTTCATAGCATTTATCATAAAATATATATATATCTTTATGAATCATAAATCCATTATAATCATTTATCAATATTCATGCATCATTATATTTATCATAATCTACTTCTACATCAATTACATGTATTTCATGGCATATAACTTAAATATTCATGATTTAAACATAACTTAACATCAAGCACATAAAGTCATGTTATATAACATATCAACTAGGATTCTAACAATATAACGATCCTTACATCATGCTCAATCATATACTAGTATCATAGTAACTTATAAACATTCATTCTTGAAACTTTAACCCAACCAAACCCCAAGCTTGGGGTCTTGGCCGAAAGCCCTAAGGACCAAGGTCCATGGAGAAATTTACCTAAATTATGATTAACATTCCTTACCATACATATCATGTCATGGAACCTCATTTGAACCCTTGATTAGACTTAACAATAAGTCTTTGGCCTAAAACCCAAGTTGGCCGAAAACCCTAGAAGGGTAACAAGCCCATGTAAGAGTTCATTTAACATCATTCTTACTCATAAGGTATCATAAAAATCATATTAATCATGCATGGAAGGGTTGGAGTTTCCCCTAGCCTCTTGACCTTGGTGTGGCCGAAACTTGTAAGGGTATCCTCCCCTAGAAAAATTCATGTAAGTCCCTATTTTCTTCCATACTATATCATAGTAAGACCCATTAAGCATTCTTGAGGGATTAAAATTAATCCCTAGCCTCACACTATAGGTGGCCGAACCCTAGAAGGGTTTTAGGGCCTCCAAAATTTCTCTAAATCTCAATCCATGCCTTACATATTATCATGAAACATTTAAGAGCACAAAAAGGAATTTACATCATCCCTAGGTCTAATCCAAAGGTCTTGGCCGAAAGTTCCATAAGCCCAACTCATGAATTTTCTTTCCAACATGTCATGTAAACAATATCTAAATCTTATCCAACATCAAGAACAATCATACCACAGGTGAGAAGGTTTTACCTTCCTTGATCTTGCTTACAAACTTCGAATAAAAGTTAACAAGAGAACCTTCTTCTCTCTAAACTTTACTTAGTCCTTGTGTCCTTGTAGGGGCTTTAGATCTTCAAGATGGGGTCCTTGGTGGAACTTTTCTCAAGGGAAAGGGAACCTTGAAATTTCGGCCAAAGCAAGGAGGAGGAAGAAGAAAGGAAGAAGAGAAGGGAAGTTGTAACTACCTCTCTTATTTATACTTTTCTCTTGAAGAGACATGTCTCTTCACTTCCCTAGCTTTTAACAAGCATGCTCCTTCTTCTCTAACAAGACATATGGCTTGGTGCATTGGTTATGACATGATTAGTGCAACTAGGAGGTTCAAGGTTCAATCCTTGGTTCATGCACTAGTTTTCTATTTTATTTCTAATTTATTTCCTATCATTTTCGAAAATTCCTAAAAATTTCCCCATAATTATGTTAATATTTTCCATTACAATCCATCTATTTTTTTATATAAATTTCTACCTAAAACCATTCATAATAATGGCACTAGAAAGCCCCTAAAAGGTCCCTTAGTACTTAGTCTCTCAATTAATTGAGAGAACCTTGGGTTTTTAGGCTAAGGTTCGTACTCATATTTCTAGATCCTACGGAAAATTTCCTAGACATGCTTAATATTTCCAAGAAATATTAGGAGAATTTTCCGGGTTGTTACAACGTGAGAATTTTAAGCATTAGTAGGAATAATTTTATCCTCTAAAAAGAAGGAAATACGAATAATTTAATTGATAATTTATCCTCCACCAAGGCTTTAGATAAGGAATAATTTTATAAAATTCAACTACAAAATCTAATTAAATAAATTCTGTAAAATAGAGTTAATGCATTTAGAATCTAATTAAATAAATTCTGTAAAATAGAGTTAATGCATTTAGAATCTAATTAAATAAATTCTGTAAAATAGAGTTAATGCATTTAGAATCTAATTAAATAAATTCTGTAAAATAAAGTTAATGCATTTAGAGTTAATTAGACCCCGTCCAAACCTGGATAAGGATCTAACCAGGACTCAACCGAGGTCACCAAAATGGGCCTAAGTTGGACCGCGCCTACAGTCCTAAAATAGGACCCGTCCTCACTGGTTCGCTCCTCCAGTGACTTACCTCACTTACCTCGTGCAGCTCTACTCAACTTCTTAACCCACCAGGTCTTCCTGCCAGGGCTCAACCACCCTGGTCTTTTTGCCAAGTTTCAACCAACTTGGGCTTCAGCCAGTTGTCAGGCCCCGTGAACCCAACTGGACTTCTCGCCAGGACTCAACCACCCTAGACTTCAGCCTGGTGTCAGGTCCTAAGTCTTTCAACCCTGCACACTTAGTAAAGAGATCAAAACCAAAAGCAAGTCTAACTTTACCCTATTTGTCATTCATCAAAACTCAGGTTTAACTATTAGTGCAAATTGCACCAACAGCACCATCATGAATGTATGATGATACCACTCTTCATACCATCTGCCCTGGAGAGAGCTCATCTCAGAGACATTAGATGCTAGGGCATCAAGACGGCGATCAAAAGACTGAAACTCGGAGCTGACCTCCTGTCGCCAAAGCTCGGAGATGTGTAACTCGTGCTCTATCTTCCGCTCTATCTCCGCAACCTGCCAGCGTAGATCAGGAGCCCACTCATCATAATCTGCAGTAATAGCTGGCACCCCCTGGTCATGAGCTGCTCTCGGTAGCTCCCCCGCACGTTTGCGATCCTTCCACCTCAGCCCCTGAGTCCCGAGAACAATGCCGGACTGAGCAAGCATGTGACGATACAAACGGCAGTCCTGTCGAACCATGGGCACAATGCGTCCCTGTGTAACGTCGATGCCAACCGACTCCAGCCAGGCAGTGATGATGTGGCCGAATGGCATATAGACTGACTGAGACGACGGCATACTGTGGACGATGATAGAGAAATAGACCAAAGCCACTGGGTCAAAGTCTAACTATTGTTGCATCCCGTAAAGCATCAAGCAGTGGAACGGTTGAATCTCATCAAGATGTTTCGAGGTAGTGGGGAGGAGACAATTGGTGATGATTTTAAACAACACATAGTCAACCGGGGAAAGACGAAGAGCAGGAAATGTGGGAAAGTCATGGGTGCACTCACCAGAACCCCCTGGCCTGGGATGGCCTAGGAAGTACTCGTAGATGGAATCGGGAGTCACTCCATCGAAGGGAACTGGAAGAGGATTAGGAGGGAACGGGTAGAGAAAGAAATCATTGTCTGACCTACGACAGTCGAGAAAATCAGTGAAAATAGATCGATTGAAGTCGAGATCGATACTAGCAACACGGGTTTTTCACCCCGTGCCCTCTCCAGTCACCATGTTATTATAGAACTCAGAAACCAAGTCAAGGTTGATCGGTCCTTCAAAGTGCAAGATGGGTTGAAGATTATAAAATTCAATTCGTTGTCGGATTGCTGGACAGTGTTCATAGATAAAGGTTGGGTCTATAGTTCGACACGGCATGAGTTTAAAGTTGTGTCATTGGAATTTGAAAGCAAGACTGATACTCTGAAATCGAGTATGTGGAGGAGGTGGAGGCCTTTGAGAAGGTGTAGATGAAGAAGGAGTCTTCTCCCTCGAACTGCCCTCCAAAACCTCCTTGCCCTTAGAAGACTTTCTAAAGGGTTGAATTGATTATACACATGATTTAATCAATTTGGGCAAGATGAACATAGAACAAATCAAGAATTGATCATATAAGATGACACCCAATCAAGAGTTAGAAAATGAGATGAACGATAGATTTGGTCATATGATGAATAATGGAAAGAAGGTTCACGGCAAGTGCAATAGGGTCACGGTACAACAGCAAGAACAAGAACCAAAACATGGTTAGCTTCACAAACAAACACTATAGACTGATTTGAAAGAAGAAACCAAGGCAAGAACTTACTTTGGTGCCATTGGTGTCGTTCTTGGAAGTTGAGGGTAAGAAAACGTGCGCAGGAAGAGACTCCCGGCGCAAGAACTGGTCGTAAGTTCTTTCCACGAGAGAGGGACGTCACGGGACTCGGAAGATCCCCTCAGAACCGCAAGAGCACACTCGTAAGAGGAAGGGGAAAGCACTAAGGAGTTTTCGCACGAAGCAAAGGATGCGGGAGTGGGAGTGGGAGGTTTCGGCGCTAGGGTTCGGCCGATAAGAGGTTTCCGCGAAGTTAATCGGTTGGTGGATCGGTCCACCAACCAGAATTTAATGCGTCTGAACGGATCACCGTTCCATCTGATCGCACCCAGACCGATCAGGCTACAGCCTGATCGGACTGACCGGATCCTGATCGGTCGGGTGACCGATCAGACGCGCTCCTGATCGGTCGGGTGACCGATCAGGACACGAACAGTAGGGTCCGGAGAGAAACCTATGAGCTCCCTGATCGGTCTGTGGACCGATCCCCACAGGGTACCAGATCGGTCTTGGGACCGATCCAGGCTAGCTCAGAATACTTGGTCAAAATTTCGGAAAGTCACTGCTTGCCTTGTTGATCGGTCTGTGGACCGATCATGACAGGATGTAGCCAGATCGATCCAGAGACCGATCAGCCTTATGCCTGATCGGTCCGGTGACCGATCAGGGTTCCTGATACTCCCTGATACGATCTGAAATATTCAGTTTCAGAATTTCAGAATTTTCCCAACGAGATCTGATGAAGTTTGTCGAACTTGGACATGATCACATGACTAAAATTGATCCCTGAGCAGGAATCAAAGGTCCTTATAGGTTCAACAATCACTTTGACCCATCCAAATGGAATCAAACTCAATCAACAATCATTCAAGCAATTTCAATTAAGTTTGTATCAAATTTGAGTTTCCAATCAAGTTTCCTTGATTGGAATGTCCAAGTATGATCATGGAGCCAAATACACATATGTTATGCATTGGTTTTCCCCATACTTGGTCACCATCGTGATTATTATCTCGTCAACTTAATTTCTCAAGGGATGCATTGACATTTTGAGAAATTGAATTGATCCTAACATCTCACCCCATTTCTAGCAAGCAAAAACGTTTTGTTAAACCTTATAGTTTGTGTGAGATGTCCCCAAAGTTACCCAATTGTTCCCCAACAATTTGAAATAATCATAGAGGGTTTTAGGGCATTTTGAAATTAATGAGGCGCGACACATTCCCAACTCCCTTCTTAGAAAACTAAATTCATTTTCGGGGAGTGGTTTAGTGAAAATGTCAGCTAGATTTGATTTGGACTCTACATGAGATAGTACAATGTCTCCTCTAGCTACATGATCCCTAATGAAGTGGTGTCTTACTTCAATATGTTTGGTACTAAAATGATGGACTGGATTCTTGGTTATGTTAATTGTGCTAATGTTATCACATAACACTTGTACACCCTTGTAACTCAATCCATAGTCCTCTAAGGTATGAATCATCCACAACAATTGCGATACACTCTCTCCCATGGCGATATACTCTGCCTCGGTAGTGGAAAGAGCAACACAATGTTGCTTCCGACTCGACCAACTTATTAAGGACGAACCTAAGAATTGGCAACCCCCACTAGTGCTTTTCCAGTCCAACTTACATCCAGCGTAGTCAGAATCCGTATAGCCAATCAAATCAAAGGATTCGGTACGGGGGTACCAAAGTCCTACACCAATTGTGCCCTTGAGATATCTCAAAATTCGCTTAACAACAATTAAATGAGATTCCTTGGCACAAACTTGATACCTAGCGCACATACCCACGGCAAATAGGATATCCGGTCGACTAGCTGTGAGGTATAGCAAACTACCTATCATACTTCGATATTGAGTTAAATCAACGGGTTTACCACTCTCATCATTGTCTAATCTTGTGTTTGTCGCCATGGGAGTGGTTACCTCTTTTGAATCACTCATATTGAATTTTCGAAGCATTTCTTGTGTGTACTTTGATTGGTGCACATGGATACCATCGCGAGTTTGCTTGATTTCAAGTCCAAGGAAGAAAGTCAACTCTCCCACTAGACTCATTTCAAATTCACTCTCCATGTGTCCAATGAACTCATTTAAATAGCCCTTGTTGTTTGAGCCACAGATTATGTCATCGACATATACTTGGGCTACAAATATGTTGTCACCATCTCTTCGTAGAAATAGTGTAGGGTCTATTTGGCCTCTAACGAAGCCCTTCTCAATTAAAAATGTCGACAACTGCTCATACCAAGCCCGAGGTGCTTGTTTAAGGCCATAAAGTGCCTTTTTGAGCTTGAACACGTGATTTGGGAATGCGATACTCTCAAACCCCGGAGGTTGTTCGGCATGGACCTCTTCTTTAATCAAACTATTTAGAAAGGCTGATTTGACATCCATTTGGAATAATTTGAAGCCACGATGTGCTGCAAATGCAAGCATCAATCGAATGGACTCTAATCGTGCCACGGGTGCATAGGTCTCATCATAATCAAGGCCTACAACTTGACTATAGCCTTTGGCTACTAAACGTGCCTTATTTCTAATGATTTCTCCCTTATGGTTCAATTTGTTCTTGAAGACCCATTTGGTTCCAATAATGGTGGTCTTCTTGGGTCGAGGGACTAAGTCCCAAACTTGACTCCTTTCGAATTGACCTAGTTCATCTTGCATTGCAATGATCCAATCAGGATCATTTAATGCTTCATCAATTTTCCTAGGTTCAATTTCGGAAATTAGGTCAACTTCGTTAGCCTCATTCCGGAAGAATGACCTAGTCCTAACCCTATGATGGATGTCTCCAACAATTTAGTCTTGGGGATGACTAGAGGCTAATCTAGTTTGCCTTGGTGTTGGTGGTGCTTCTTGAACGGGTTCACTAGACACAAGTTCAGCCTCAGGATCCGACTGATCAACGGACTGTCTAGGTCTACCATCATCGGATTCATTACCATCAACAGCATTTGGACTCTCATTCAAACTTAGTCTCCTAAGTTCGAATTGGACTTCATCTTCTGGTTGACCATTGACTTTTGGAATTTTCTCAAAGACAACGTCAGAAGATTCTTCAACCAGTCTAGATTTCTTGTTGTAGACTCGGTAGGCTTTACTAACGAGGGAGTACCCGACTAGTGTCCCTTCATCAGCCTTTGCCGTGAACTTTCCAAGGTGATCTTTGGTGTTTAGGATGAACACCTTACAACCAAACACCCGAAGGTGTCTAACCGTAGGTGGTTTCCCAAACCAAAGTTCATGGGGAGTCTTTCCTAAAAACCTTTGGATGAGGACTCGATTTTGCACATAGCAAGCTGTATTTACAGCTTCAGCCCATAAGTAACTCGGGAGTGAGTACTCATTAAGCATGCTTCGTGCAGCCTCTTGAAGTACACGGTTCTTCCTCTCTACAACACCATTTTGTTGTGGTGTTCTAGGAGTAGAGAACTCATGCTTATAACCTCTATCTTGACAAAATTCTAAAAACTTTTGATTTTGAAATTCACCTCCATGATCACTTCTAATTGTCTTAATGGTTGATGATTTTTCATTTTCTACCCTCCTACAAAAAGAAATAAAAACATCTAAGGTTTGGTCCTTATATTTCAAAAAGTAGGTCCATGTGTATCTAGTAAAATCATCAATGATAACAAAGCAATATCTACTTCCATTCAATGATATGATAGTACTACAATCAAATAGATCCATGTGAAGTAAATCTAAAGCGGTAGAAGTACTTACAGCGCTTTTACCTTTATGTGCAGATTTTGTTTGCTTACCCATTTGACATGCATCACAAAGTTTGTCTTTCTCATACTTGATGCTTGGTAAGCCTCGGACTAGTCCCTTGTTGGCCAACTTCCGGATGTTCTTCATGTTCACATGTGCTAATCTCTGGTGCCAAAGGGTGGACTCTTCTTCTCTTGACATGAAACACTTGGCAAAAGCATTAGTAGCACTTTTAAAAGAAACTTGATAAATATTGTCTACTCTTGCTCCTACTAGTACCGTGTCCAAGGTGTCATTCTGTCTAACTAGACATTGACTTGGTTGGAAGTCAATTGTGTAACCCGTGTCACACAATTGACTGACACTTAGGAGATTAAATTTCATCCCCTTTACTAGAAGGACATTTGAAATTCTAAGACATTCGGATATTTGAATGTCTCCTATCATTATGACCTTAAGACTATCATTGTTACCAAATGATACATTACCTCTACTTTTCTTGTGAAGTATGGTAAACAATGATCTATCCCTGGTCATGTGTTTGAAGAATCCACTATCAACGAACCAAGTTGATAGATGCTCCCCCTCAATCATAACCTACACAATTCGAAAAATAGATGTTTTAGGTACCCAAACCTTGGGACCTAAAGCATCAACTAAACATGACTTAGACACCCATGCCTTGACAACTTTCTTTTGAGTCTTGGGTATCCTAGATTGTCTCATATCAATCCTAGACATCAATGACACGAATGAGGGTTCTTTGGGTCGGTAACCAATACCGGCCCTATTGTAAACTGCCCTTTGGGCATTTATGATCATGTCTAGGGTCTTAGAGCTAGTTGAGAATTTCCCAAGAATATTCTTGAGCTTCTCAACTTCACTCTTCAATGATTGGTTTTCCTCTACTAGCAATTCATCATGCAAATCATTGACTTGCTCAACCTTAGAGGATTTCAAACTTTCAACCTCATGTTTCAAAGATTTAATTTCGTCTTCTAATAGTTCAACATGCAAATCATCAATGTTATCATCCCTAGAAGCTCTCAATTGATCAATTTCTAATTTCAATGCCTTAACCTTATTCTTAGACTTTTTAAGCATACTAGTTAAACATGTAATTGCTCTATAACACTTTTCAAGCTCGGGAGAAGTTACTTCTTCATCATCCGAAGATGATGAAGCTGCGTTTGAGGAACTTGAAGATTCATCACTGCTCTCCTCTCCAAGGGTCATGAGTGCTACATGCCTTGTGTTCTTCTCCTCCTTCTCTTCATCGGATGAGCTAGAGGATGACTCATCCCAAGTGGCCTTCAATGCCTTCTTCTTCTTCTTGAATTTTTCTTCTTTCTTTTTGGATTTCTCCTCCTTCTTCTTTAGCTTTGGACATTCATTCTTGAAATGCCCTTTTCTACCACACTCAAAGCAAGATGCATTAGTCTTATCAAGTTTAACTTCACTAGTGTTACCTCGACTCTTGAAACGTCGATCCCTTCGCATCATCCTTCGCACGAAGTTCGCCATCTCGGAGGAAGAAGAGCCGCTGCCATCTTCCTCGGAATCGGACTCGGATTCGGAAGAGGATGAAGATGAAGAAACTTCCTTCTCCTTCTTCTTCTCCTTCTTCTTCTTGGTGGTTCGGTCCCCTGCAACTAAGGCAATCCCCTTCTCCTTGAGGCCTTTGTTAGCCATCTCATGCAATTCCATCTCACAAAATAAGTCATCTAACTTAACAATGGATAGATCCTTGGAAACTTTGTAGGCATCCACCATGGATGACCACAAAGCATTCCTTGGAAATGCTTTCAAGACATACCTTACAAGGTCGCGATTCTCGACCTTTTCATCAATTGAATGAAGTCCATTGAGGACTTCCTTGAACCGGCTATGAAGCTCACTTACCGACTCATTCTCCTTCATGGAGAGATTTTGAAGTTGATTGAGGAACAAGTCCCTCTTTGCAATTCTAGAGTCTCGGGTGCCTTCATGGAGCTCAATGAGTTTGTTCCACAAGTCCTTTGCACTTGTGAAAGGACCAACCTTGATGAGTTGGTCTTTGTTCATGCCACATTGTAGAGTGACAACCGCCTTCGCGTCGGTTTCACTTTTTCGTGTTTGTTCGACAGTCCACCTCCATGACTCAAGTTCTTTTCCTTCATCATCCTTAGGAGGGGTGAATCCCTCCTTCACCGCGAACCAAGTATGGATATCCATCTTCAAATAGTATTCCATCTTTGATCTCCAATATTGAAAGTCGGCGCCATCAATGAATGGAGGTCGGGTGGTGGAGAAGCCTTCTCTCAACACCATCTTGTTGAAAACTCTCGGATGTTAAGCCCCTTGCTCTGATACCACTTGTTGGGAACGGGATGGCTAGAGAGGGGGGTGAATATAGCCAATCAATGCAATCTTTGGCACTTAGCAAGTTTCTGCAACTCAGATATCAGTAGCACAGCGGAAAGAATAGAAAACAAGGTGTGCAGAAAACTAACACCCAAGCAAACCAAACACAACTAGCAAGATCGCTAATAAGGAGGATTTATAAGGTTCGGGGATAACTTACCCCTACTCCTTGGCGTGCCCTTAAGGTGGGCGATCCCTTGATCGTCGGCAGATCAAGCCTCGGTTATCACCGGATAAAAGCAACCTCTTTCTCGGTGGAGTAACCTCTCCACAGTGTTTCAATCACAGATAAAGTTTAAGCACAAAGAAACAACAAGAAGGATCTTACTCAAACACTTATCAAGGACAAGAACGCAGCAAGCTTCCCTGAGCTCCACCCAGTGGCGATCTCACGCAAGAACCCTTCTTCGTGTCTTCCCACTGTCGGACTCCAAGCTTCTTGTTCTCTCCTTCAAGCGCTCAAGTAATGGATGATTGCTTCTCGATCGCTTGCTCAGAATAATGGAAACTTCAAGAACACAGCAAGCAGTTGTGGAGAACTCAAGTGCGGCAAGAACTCAAAAAAGCAAGTTGTAGAACTCTGCTTCACCGAAGCTATCTTCCGTCCCTTTTGTTTCTCCACTAAGCATTAAGTGACCTCATCTCCAGCAGCCTCCAGCTGCCTCACTGCCAACGCCAGCTACCACTGAACCCTTACTGTTGGAGCAATCGGCCCTAAGATGGTCCGGTGTGACCATGGGTTTTGATGTTTGGGCAAAGGGTTTAAGTTAGGGTTACCCTTGTGTATTTGATATGCGTATGTTGAGTGTGCAGGTTGTACATGTACGCATATGGACTTGACTGGACGGCCTCAGTACGGTGAAGGATGGCATGGAGGCAAGCTGGAGGCTTGTGTGCGCATCTGAGGGACCTCGGAGTGCAGGGACGATGAGCTGATGGGCGCGGACTTCGAGGCATACGTGAAGGGTGGCATGGATGCAAGCTGGAGGCTTGCGTGTGCATTCGAGGGACGAGGGCCGAAGATGAAGAGGGCGCGAAGGCAACAGTCGAGGCTGCGGAGGAGGAGTCAGTCAAGTCGTGAGGGTACGAGTGCTGTGTGGTTGTACTCGAGAAAGTCCTAGGGTCGAGTGCTGAGAGAAGTGTACTTGGGAAGGAAAACCCTAGGTGTGTGAGTAGGGCAGTCGACTGCCATTGTGGCAGTCGACTGATGAAACTCACAGAATGGTATCAGGCCTGGACCAGTCGACTGCCCTGGGAGCAGTCGACTGGTAGGTGGCTGGTGAGTTGGCTGAGAATTCGAACGTTGGGGTGCAACGGTCGAATTTAGCTGGCACCAGTCGACTGCCCTGAGGGCAGTCGACTGGTAGCGAGAAATCAGCCCCGAGTCCTATTTAAAGAGGACGTCGTGGTGGCTGAGTTTCTTGACGAAACTTGTTCTGGTTAAGGGCAAGTTAGTAGTCTTCGTGTCCAGAGCTTTGGTTGGTGTTGTGGTGAGGTTTCTCCACCCACAAGGAGCGACACGTGATAGCCGGAGGTTATCCGGGGAGTGATCCACCGACGGATTGTTGGATTAGTCACCCGGCCGGGGTGGATACCAACTAAATATGGTTTGTTAGCATTGTATTTATTGTTTTATTTGTATTTCCGCTGTGCTAACAATCCTGTAGGAAGAAGGGGTTCGAAAAATCGCTATTCACCCCCCCTCTAGCGGACGACAACGATCTTACAATTGGTATCAGAGCGAAGGACCGCTCTTGATCGGACTAACCGCCGAGGGAGCATACGCTAGAGGAAATGGAAGGTGAAGGTCCACTTGGGGACGAGATCTACACACCACCGGCCTACAACAGTGAAGATTTTGCATATTGGAAGGCGAGGATCGAGACGTGGTTCGGAATGGATTGGGCATGTCGAATTGCGCTTGAAGAGCCCTTCGAAGTTCCAAAGGACAAGCACGGGAAGAAGCTTCGTCTTAGATATTGGGACAAAGAGCAACAAGAACAATTCCGGGCCAATGAGAAGGTAACAAATATTTTGGTTGATATATTACCTAACGACATCTTGAGTTGTGTAGGGTCATATCAAAGTGCATGTGAATTATGGAGCAAGGTGAAAGAGTATCATGAGACTCCTACAAAAATTCAAGAGCTTAAGGAGAAAATCCCCGTGATTCAAGAAGAGGAAGAAGAAAGTGAAGAATCGTCAACCTCCTCTAGAGAAGAAGAGGAAGAGGTCTCCACCTCAAGAATTGAGGGGAATGAGAGATCCACTTCCATGCCGGATCAAGAGGAGGCATCCACATCATCAAAAGTTGAAGAAGTCTCAACCTCCACCAAAGCAAGGAACAAAGATCACATTATATGCTTTGGTTTCATAAAGTTATATTTTCCCCTGTTAGAGTATATCATTTGAAACATGTTTGTAAATTTTTACAATTTTTGAAATTTTTTGAAATTTTTGGGGAGTTTCTGAAATTTGGCCCAGAAAGCTGAAAATTCAGACTGAAGAGTATCAGTCGACTGCCCCAAGGGCAGTCGACTGATACCTCTGATTTCAGAAAATTGGGAATTTTCAGAAAAGAAACGTTCTCCCATTTGATGCCATTGGTTAATATTGCTTCGGGCAATCCTTTTGATGGTGTCAAAGGGGGAGAATTGGGAGGTTTAAGTTAGGTTTGTAACTTAACTTTTGGTTTAACTTTGGTTTATTATGAAAATTGAAAATGGGAAAGGGCATAGGTTAAGGGGGAGGTTACCTCTTGGTTTTTACTATGTCTTGTGTTTTCAAGTGTTGTTGTTTTTTCCCTAACTTAAATATATTGTCACACATCAAAAATGGAGAGATTGTTGGGGCAATCGGCCCAAGTATGATCGAGAAGATCATGTTTTTAATGTGTGTGTGCCAATATGGTTAAGGTTAGGGTGTTATATTGTTTTGATATGTGTGAATGAGTCTTGCAGGACTTGGTGAGTCACACATGGAGGACACATCCGAGAGACGAGAGCCGAGGGAAGAGGACTCCAAGGGCAAGCTGGGAAGTGGACTTCAAAGGGCTCACGTGAAGGGTGGCATGGAGGCAAGCCGAGGGCTTACGTGCGCATCCAAGAGATGATAGCCGGTGAAAGAGGACTTCAAGGGGCAAGCCAAGGGAGTATACTTGAAGGCACACGTGAAGGAGGGTCTTCGGAGTGAGGAAGAGTGCTTTTGTAAGCTGGGCAGTCGACTGGGAATGGATCAGTCGACAGTCAGCAGAGGACTCGAACTCACCGAGACATCAGTCGACTGGTCCAGGACCAGTCGACTGGTAACCCCGAAAAACTAGTCGTTGGCTAGCCACTTCGGTGGGACCAGTCGACTAGTATTGGGCTGGATGGCTTTTGGAGCTGTCCTTTACTCTATTTAAAGGAGGACTTTTGAGCATGTCAAAGGTACGGTTCTTGAGGGTACTATTGTGCTGTTTGTGCTCAAAGTCTCCAGCTCTTCCTCTCATTCTTATTTCCATCTTGTAAAGAGGAAGAGAGAAACCTTGTGAAGGTTTTCTCCACCTTGAAGGAGGTTTTCATAGTGGAGCTTGTGCGTGCGTGTGAATCCTTAGATTAGTCACTTCTCTGAGGTGGATACCAAGTAAACAAAGGTGTTAGCATTGTTCTTATCATTTTTATTGATTTTGTTTGTGTTTGGCTAACAATTCTTGTAGAGAAAATCGAAAGAAACTATTCACCACCCCCTCTAGTTCGGCGCCACGATCTAACACTTCTTACTTGATTTTTTAGCTCCATTTACCTTTAAATGCATGGTTATTCCGTTATCTGAATAGATCTGTTTACCTTAACTCTATTTTGCTTGTTTTCCTATTTAATACTTTTCGTTGCTTGATCTTTGAGTTAAACATCTAAATTTTCAACTATACAGTCTCGACTCTTGTTTTTCTAATCCGAAGAGTACCACTAGTATGTGTGTACTTTAGAAATATCACGTAACCTATCTAGGGTTTGGTTGACATTAGATATACCCTACCCAATAGATTAGTTGCATATTTATTTGTTATGATTCTGATTTGGGTGCATGTGTTACTTATGAGGGTGATCGAAGGTCGGCAAGAGGGGGTGAATTGCCCCTGAAAATAAAAATTACTATCTTTTGTTTCGACTGAACAAAGATGTTTTTTAGATAAAAAATAACATAAACAAATGAAGCAAACATTAAATAAATAAATAAATAAATAGGCAACTGGATTTTACTTGGTTTGCAACCAGGGAGGTTGCTAATCTAAGACTGAATATGGCTCGATTCTCTTAAATAAAATTCCTTCGGCCGGAGAAGCCTCTTACACGTGGAAAGCTCAGAAAAAGAAAGAAAGATAATATAAAACTTGTTTGCTAATGCTTAGAATGAATGGAATTAATGAAACTGAGCTCCAGGGGTCTATTTATAGCCCAGGTCAGAGTTATCCGTTTGTTGACGTGGCACTTATAGGGCGTCCGAGAGCTCTTGGGCGCCTGACACGTGGCCTAATGCTTATCCAGAGAGCAACGTTCGCAAACGGCTAAAATCAGCCTCTCGGGTGCCTAATAGCACAGGGGTGCCCGAGTGCTCGGGTGCCTACTGCTCGGGCGCCCGTTACGGGCGCCCGAGAATGGCCTTTTTGGTCAACTACCACTGACCACTCTTCAGCCTACTTTCGGTCTTCTTGGGTGATTTCTGGCTAACCGGAGTTAGGCTCACTAGAACCCGACTCTGACCTTTCACCCTTCGAGCATCCTTCCTCCCGGCTTCTCGTGCCTCGAACATCGCGTGCGTCCTTCTCGCTCCACCGGCGTACTCTTCCGCAGAGCTCCGCGTACCTTGGATGCACCAAGCCCGTTGGCTCCCTTTCCGTGTCATCCTTCGCTATCGTTGAATCTTCCGCTCGACTTCCTGTGCTCCTAAGTTCCTGTACACTTAGACACAGGGATTAAAAACACCAGGACCTAACTTAAATCAGTTGACCACATCAAAACCAACATGGGATACTTACAACTTATTGATTCCATGATGGTTGACCTAATTCTATTTGTACACATTGGTATCATGCACCATATTGTATTGATTGTATGTTGACGGTTATCGGATTCCTTGTAGTTAAGTCTGTCATCAGGCATATAGTGTTCTGCCCACTCAACCATCTGGGGTATTGGTAGTTAATATGCGAGCGGCTATCCTATTGTGCTACTCTCAACCGCTCATGGGTAATGATACTTGTTAGAGTAGTAGACGACAGTGACACCCCGACCCCTTTGTTATTTATAAGGGATAGGTATAGTAGTTGTGCTTCCCGTTGGGTACTAGAGCGGTTGTACTTCCCTTCCTGGAGTTAGAGGTTGTTCCTCCTTGCTCTTGGGTATTAGAGCGGTTGTGCTCCCCTAGGGTCTTTGATATAGAGCGGTCGTGGTCCAACTTCTCTTGGGTTCGAGATTGAGGTTGTTCTCTAAGCATCCTGTCCACTCGGCCACTCATAGGAAATAGATGTCAGAGTGCGTACAGTTATCACAACCCTTGCTCGGTCGGCCACGTAGATATGTGTGATGGTTGTAGATTGGTGTGTAGGGGTGACACATGTCATTGCATCATGTGCATACGATGCATCTAGCATTTGTTTAAGCTATGATTTTTGTTTATGATTGACATGCATATATGATTGTTGATTTGCATATGTTATCTAATATGTTTTTGCTCAGTAGTACGAGCAGATTATTGATATGTCATGGGGTTTTCGATTATACCCCGCAAGTATGTTTTCACATTTGATTTTTGCTCTACATTTCGGAGACTATATACCTTGTTTCTGTCTACTTTGATTTATCTTGTTTATACCATGTATTTATCTATTCGCTATACCCGCAAAGTTCGACCCCAGACTCACTACTGCTTGCTTTCTTTTATGTTTCAGGTAGTAGATAGCTGCGTCTCTTGCTGCCAGGTGAGGATCCATCTATTGTCCCTTAGTGTTGAGTTTTTTTTCGTTTTGAGTTGTTTCGTATTTTCTAGAGATGTCGTTATTTTTATTTTGCTAGCGGACTTGTATTCATTTATTTCTGTTGGACTTTGGATTTGTGACATTTCTTTTATAGAGTTTATTATGTTTATTGTTAACTGCGTGAATGTGATGTTTAGTTTATATTGTTGTCAACCATGTGTGGTTGTGCTTTATTTATGTGCAGAGATGTATGTATCAGCTTTATATTGTCCGCCGTACAGAGGAGATGTTGTTCAATTTTTGAACAAGCATGAGTCTCTGTGGTCGTGACACATGACGAAGTAGCTGCTAACATAACTTAGTATATGAGATATCACATACATGGCATCCTCATATATGGTGTGTAACTTCCTTCACACGCCTCGGCAACGAATGAATTAATGTACCGATTCTGTAATCATCCAAGATTAGAAACTCTTCCTGCTCGAGTTTCCAAAATAGTCGATCAAATCTTCCCATATTTCTTTGGATTTCGAGAACCGGACTATAGTCAACCTCCTTTATCTGCTTCATTATCTCATCGTGTCGCTCATCGTGACGAGTCATGGTGCATATCTCACGTGACATCTGGAATTGAAAAATAATATTGTCAATACAAACCGACAAACCAGTAACAAAACTGGTTCATTTCAATTTATACATATGCATAGAAAAAACACACAAGCAAATAAGAAAAATAAATTTTCTTTATTTGAGAAGTTATAATAGAGATCGATTTGGATGTCCTATTGTTATTGTTTATCCTAGGTCTATTTAATTTAGACTCAGTCCTATTGAGTATATCAATTTGTTCGGTTCAAGCTTCGATCAAACTGGTCTAGTTAAACTAATCAATAGTTTGAACCAGACCGGATTGAGCCAACTTAATCTAATTAAATTAATTAATAATTTAAATTAGACTCAAATTTAATTTGGACTAGACTGGTTCGAACTATAATTGAACTGGGACATGGAGAGAAAATCAATTAAATTTTATTTAATCTTAAACTTAAAAGTTTAATCGATTAAAAAAATTGTAATACGTGCCCTTTTTTTGTTTTATTTTCAATTTTCTAAAATTGAACTTTTTCTCAGGATTATTCTATTTTAACTGATTAAAACCTTCTCGAGCACTATTCTTCGTCACGATCCTTGCCGCACGACTCACACCTCGCTACACCGCCATAGATCGTTGGTCTCTTGACGCGATTGACGATGCTTTCCTGCCACGGATGTCGATCGCCTATCGCCTATCGGGGTAGTCAGCGCTTCTGCCATCGTCGCAATTTCTTCTTCATGAAAAACAGTCGCTGGTACGTGTCACAGTCGCCTGGGCAGCAAGGTGAGCAGAGAGAAATCGTCGAAATTGCGACTACCTGGTGTCATCAGCTCAAGAGGAAACTGCCACGAAGTGCAGTCGCGATTTCTCAATGGAGTGATCGATAGTGAACGGATATGCTTTCAAGAGTTTCATGCTTTTATAAGTCTAACGCTCTCTGATACCAATATTAAAAAAATGATGAACCAGACAACAGATAAATTGAATCTAGGGTGACCGATCCGGCTCCACGGAAGTTTTCCACCGGTCACCAGGGTAAATCGGGAAGCGCTCGCGGTGGCAATCTAGAAGTCCAGCGTCCCAGAGTTCGCGCCCTATTTGGAGGAAAAATTCCTGCAAAATGCACCGTAGCTGGGGATCGAACCGCGGATGCCTGGATTAACAACTAGGTACCTTACCGCTGCACCATAGCCCCGGGGGCTCTCTGATACCAATATTAGATCTTTAGCATGAAATACATGTTCTAAAACATTAAGCATTTACAGTGGTTGATGTATGAGAGATCTTGATCTTTTCTTTATTGTCAGAAGAACAATCATAAACGAATCGGATAGGTCTCTGATAGCCATGAACCAAACCCCTCAGGGTGCGTTTGGTTGAGGATTATCCTTGATAACTTTGGTTATTTATCCAAGATTATCAACAAAAACCTTGCTTGGTTTAGATAATCAGCGATTTCAAGTAATGATTGATGTCCGACACGTCAGCAAAATGGTCATGCAATCAGGAATCGCAAAACCTTAGGAAAGTAAGGTTGTTCTTGATTCCCAGGTTATGAAACATATCTTTCCAAAATTATCCTCCAATATTTATATTTAAGACGACAATAACTATTATAACTTATTCACTTCCGAAAGCATTATTCGCGACCGACGAACGACAACGGCGGCCGACAACCTTAAGTCTATTATAAATATTGACAAGATCGCCCGCAACCGATCGACGATGATCGCCGGCGATCGCCGGCGACCGACGACGATCTGCGTTGATCGTCGACGGTCGACGCCAATGTTTGACACCGACTGCCTACGCGAACACCGACGATCGACGTCGACGCCCTTAAGTCTAAACAAATAAACTTATCTAAACAAATTATAAAGGGTAATACGGTAAAATATTATATTAGATTATAGACTATTACTTCGAAACAAACAAGATTTTATTTAATTACTTAAATTGAACCAAACAATTTCAGGTTATGTTTTATTTCACATAATCTTGGTTATGTGATTACTTGGTAATGACATAACCGAGGTTATATATGATAACTTGAACCAAACACACCCTCAATATTTTCTTCTTGCGATGAACTCCTCTTCTGATGGATTTCTTGGATGGACTTATAGGAGAAGAAGGTAAGGTTTTCACCTTCCTATGTAATGTGTGTTCTGATTGCACATAACGGATGGAAAAGGAAGAGTAAAAGAATGAGCAACTGATTCTTAATTTATTTTTTTTTCAATGTGTGCATTCAATGTATACGTCCAACTCCCCCCTCCCTATTACTCTATATCATTGACAGAGAGTAAATCAGATATCAGTAGAGCTGTCAAACGGGTCAATCCGTGGTAGGGCAGGTCGGTCCATGGCGGGCCGGCCATTTGGTGGGGTGGGGCGGGTCGACCCGTCATCTAGGCGTGTTGGAAAATCCCCAACCCAACCCAATCCAAGGCGGGTCGTGGGTTAGGCGGGCCAACCCGCGGGGCCATCAAATTTTTTTTAAAAAATTAAAAAAATTAAAAAACAATTCGTATATTTAGATTTTATCAATCAAATATATTAAGAAATATATTTTTTAAATACAAATGGATACAAACGAGTACTTATGTGATAAAAAATATTATTTTTATTATAAAATAATATCAAAAAAAATAATAAATTGTCATAAAACATAATTAACATGTTATTCTCAACCCGCGGGCCGACCCATGCGGGCCGCGGGCCTAGGCGGGTTGGCCCGCAGCGGGCTTGGGTTACTTAAATTCTAACCCAACTTACTAAATTGATTGGCGGGGTGGGCCAATCCAACGGGTCCAACCCAAATTGACAGCTCTGATATCAGACAGATCCTATGTGAGAGAATATTTTTATGATTTTATCAAAATATCTGCACTTGCTCAATTCTATAAATCTAAGAATATTATTTTTCTGGTTGATGGGCGATCTCATTTCCTTCCTCGATAAGAAAAATAAATAAATTTTTTTATTAGTTATGAAAAACAGCATGTTAATTTTTTAAACATCAAATTAATTTTTTATTATATAAATTAAAAAATGATTATCTTTAATTTTTTCGTATTTTCAAATGAAATTTTTTTACGATTACCATATTTAAATCTTGAACATTATTTAAAATATGAGATATTATTTAATATTGATGATTTAGATTTATTTTTAAAATAAATATTTTTTAAAAAAATAATAAATTTGGAATTAAATGCACTTGAGATATTAAATTTTATAAAAAAATAAATTTTAATTAAAATTAAAATTAATAAAAATTTTAATAATTTTTAAAGATTAAATAATTTATATTTTATTAATTTGAAAAAGTATTATCAAAGCTTAAATATATAATTTTATTTCTCAAAAAACTAAAAAAAATATTTTTTTAAAAAAAAATTACCTAGGCTTATGAAAGAGTTGAAATGACCCTGTACATCGATTCTATTGCTTTCCGTCTCCAGTGACGTGGATGCCTTGACCAAATAATTCCAGTTTGATCACGATATATAATTGGATAACCCGCATCAAAGTTCTCTTAATTATACACAAAAGAAAGAAAAAAAAAAAGACATCTCTAGGTAATTCAAAATAATTCCTGTACTCTGAAATTGGTTCCTCACAGTCTCAGGCTTAAATGAATGCGGAAGGTTCTTTTTGTGCAATACCTGTCATCGCTAGCGAGAATCGTGACAACAACGGGTTTGATCGGTTGGAAGCAGTGGACATGGTGGCTGAAGGGAGAAGGCACGAGACACAGCAGGTGACTACCTACGTAGCAGAGGTTGCTGGACCAACAATCACATCTATATATATATATATATAGGAAGAATTAAGATACCTAAATATATATGTAAGTGGAAGAAGCTGTATATATATTAATTAATAAGTTCATTGATCACGGGATTCCGGTCGCTGATCCAGCGAGCTTGTTCACGGGCTAGATTTCCTTTGTCGTCTCTGCTTGCCCCCAACCTCACCCTCGCCTACACCTCCCCCTCCATCGCACGCAGTAATGCAGATGCACCAGCTGTGACTCGTATTGATCACGGAGGCCTCCACTCCATAACAATTAACTATATATAGATGTCGTATATGCAAGCAGATCTACTTGACGATGAACTGCATTTGCAGTTTCAAATGAATGGTGCCATATACGCATTCATGTAAGAGATCGTATGTATGCATGCATAATCTAGCTGCGATCAAGTGCATTAATTAGTTAGGGAGTCGATGAGTTCTCATCTGCCAACATAGCATTGGAGGTGCATGCCAAGTCCATTAAGATTATCTGCTGGCTCATGATTACTGCTAGTACACTCGTAGCCTTCTGCATTGTATCATATTGGAGTTACTGCTCTGTCGTACTAGTTACCGATCAATCGCATCCGTCGTGAAATTTTGGGCAGTCTACGTGTATTAGTGTCGCTAGTCGATTAATTATAATCTTAGTGAATCCCTAATTATAATATATTTCGTAAGAATTTTTTTAGATGGGATGCAAATCTTGAGATGCTGAGCACTTCCCAATTTTGCTGATAGTCGGTGAGAAATTTTCATAGAAACTGATTGATCCTCCGAGATTTGACATTTTTAAACTACTTTAATCATAGCTCTTGTGTCAATTGGAATCAAGAATCGTGTCTATATATTCACCTCTCTGTATGTCTGTGAATCCTTTCACTACTTCGTGGTACCCTCTTGCACTTCTGTGTGCCATTACCATACATATACTCCCTTCCATCATATATAATATTGCATCACCTCAATCGAAACTCAAGAACACAAATACATGTACAATTGTACCTGTCCTTCAACTGGTTCTTCCACCACTTGATGACGATCACAGGCTTCAATCCAACGTCTCTTTAGTTACCTGTCAATCTCCATCCCGTGCATGAAACCTATGAGCAGCGTGCCATGAACCTGCTCTCCTTCCCTCCGCCGCAGGAAAGCCAACACCATATATATTGGCAAGCTGGTTCCCCTTCACCATCCACTGCTCCATATTCATCACTACTTGGATTATCAAATAGCTCGATCGATCGGTATCGGTGATGACCGACGAGTTGTCTAACGCCGCCGGAGGCGGAGCCGTGCCGCCGGAGCAGGGTCTCAAGTGCCCCCGCTGTGACTCCCCCAACACCAAGTTCTGCTACTACAACAACTACAGCCTCTCCCAGCCGCGCCACTACTGCAAGACCTGCCGCCGCTACTGGACCAAGGGCGGCGCCCTCCGCAACGTCCCCGTCGGAGGTGGCTGCCGCAAGAACAAGCGCTCGTCCAGGTCCTCTGCCTCCGCGGCGCTGTCTTCCCAGCGGCACTACCCCGGTGGAGCCTCCGGCGGCCTCGATTTCATCGCCTCCCTCCCCTTCTCGCAGCCCGGCGCCCCTGTTTTGGGATTTGGCAATTTCCCGACCTCCTCTTCCGTCTGCGTCTACAGCGACGAAGGAGGTTTCTCTTCTTCAACCTCTTCTCGCTTTGTCGGCGCCGGCGGCCGTGGGATTGCGAGCAGCAGCATCGCCTCGTCGATCGAGTCGTTGAGCTCCATCAACCAAGACCTTCATTGGAGGCTGCAGAGGCAGAGGCTCGCCGTGTTTTTCAAGGATGCGACGTCGTCTTCGGCGCTTTCGACTCCGGCGCCGTTGGGCGCCATGTCGTCTCTCGACGACGAGGTTTTGGAGCTGGGGAACAGTTCGACGGCCGCCAAAGTCTGTAGCAGCGCCGGCACTGCGGCGTGGCTCGTGGAACCTTCCAATTATGCCATGGCCATGCCCGCTACCACCGCAGCCGCCACATCAGCCCACGACGGCGACGGCAGCAACGGTGGAATTTGGGGTGGAAGTCCGTGGCCGGCATGGAGCGTCGACATGCCGCAATTTGGCACGCTACCTTAAGAGGATTATTATCTAATCCAGGTATATTTTTATAATCTAAATTAATTACAAAATCTAGAGATCAAATAAATAAACACTAATCTATAATCATTTTAGCATTAAAGGACACCTGTAACAAATTAATATAACAGATAATCTATCACAAAATTTTAGGACCAAATCTTAGCTAATTATTATCCATAGATTTATTTTCACATGGCATCATAATGTCACGTTAACATCTCATTATTACTCAATTTTTGTTATTGATTAATTATTGTATTTCTTCGGTTAAATTAATAGGTAAGCTAGGGAGCCAGTGCTGATAGAAGTGTGTGGATCGAGAGGACAATAATTCTAATTAATCTCTAACACGGCTGGGTTGGCTAATTGTTCATTCTTCAATTTCTCCTTCATAATCTTCAACTGATTTGTAATGATGACTATTGATGAGTGTTTAATTAACTTGATGAGAATTAGTTAATGACATACATATATATTTTCAACCGTGTTTGTGCTTTAATTTATGACTGAATATTGGTATTGGACTAAGAGTGAGTTAAGAAACTTTGCCATATTAACAAAACCTTATTTTCGTGTACGTTTATCTAATATTGCTACGTAGTTTCGGGGCAAAAAAATGAAAGAATAAAATAGTTGTGGACGACGTCCTCGAAATCCATTTCCACCACGAAAAACTTTGGATGATACGGTGTGAGTCGCAAGAAATTTTAAATTTTTATAATGACATTTCATTAAGTTTATGATCAATTGATCACAATGCATTGGTTCCTGTTTATCCATGGCCACATGCTAATGTTGGGCAAGGACTACTATGAGTGTGCCTCGAGCCCAATAGAGGTGCCAAAAGTGATTCGCACGTCCTTGCACCTCATCAACTCATTTCGAAGTCAATACGGAGAAAGTAAATCATAGAGACTACTAGTCCGGATATTGTAGTTAGCGTATAGGAAGGACGGACATATTGACTTTGCCAAGTTTTAACCTCAAAATACTACCTCGAGCCAAATCCAATACAATGCTATGTTGGACAATATTAGGTTCGATGAAGTTTCAAAATGCAGGCATTGTCCTATCTTTTTTAGCTAGCATAAGTTATCCAAACCTTCGGATCAACTAGTCTGGGGATGATGAATCTGACTTCATGAAAATTTTCTACCAACCATCGGAGTAAATCCAAAAGTGTTCACAATAAACGGCCAGTAGTCCAACAACTCAAGTTTGTCATCGCACCAAAGGAAAATATCCTGAGTGTGTTGTAACTAAGAATTAAACCGTGATTGCTTGGGAAACTACATGGATATTTTGTCACTACACCATAGCTCAAGGAGCAAATGTAATGTTGTCCTTTGGCAGCAAAAGATAAAGTTGTCACCTTAGCGTCTCCTCTAGGATGACTCCATCCACTCTGGAAGGGGATAAATCATGGGGGCTTATTTAGCCTGTCACCTAACAGCCTCTCCAGGACAGTCCTACACACTCTGGAAGGAAATAAATCACAGGGGCTTATTCAGTCTTAACCGAGCGGTCTTCCAAGACAGGAAGCACGAGATAATCCGAATTAGTATTGACAAAAGATCGAATCATGTCTCTCTAACGATGGTAAGCCCTGCCTGAGTATCAACTTGGCTACACCCACAAGGGCAAATGTAGTGTTGTCCTAAACCTAGTTTTGAGTGTTATTAGATAGATAATTAAGAAAGGGGGATTGTAAAATATATATTGATCCATGTTTATATTTGGCCAATGAGCCTTATATTTATATACATGTTTTTATCTAATGAATATATATATATATATATATATATATATATATATATATATATATATATATATATATATATATATATATGAGGAGTGATCTCCTGAGCGAAAAAATTTGTGCGCTCACGCGCAACAACGGGTCTGATCGGTCGCGTGACCGATCAGGAGAGTGCCTGATCGGTCACGCGACTGATCAGACACTCTCCGAGGGGCTTGCTGACCAACGGCGGCCTCCGGCCGGCGCCCCGAACACCATACTATAACCAAGAGGGATTGGTGAACCCGTCGGGGCTTGCTGACCAACGGCGGCCTCCGACCAGCGCCCCGAACACCATATTATAACCAAGAGGGATTGGTGAACCCGTCGGAGCTTGCTGACCAACGGCGGGCTCCGGCCGGTACCCTGAACATCATACTATAACCAAGAGGGATTGGTGAACCCGTCGGGGCTTGTACCAACGGCGGCCTCCAGCCGGCGCCCCGAACACCATACTATAACCAAGAGGGATTGGTGAACCCGTCGGGATCGTCGCACCCTCCGCCCGTCATTGCTAGTCACTGGCTCGCCACCCTCGGAGAGTGCCTAATCGGCCGCGTGACCGATCAAGCAAGCACTTGCCTGATCGGTCGCGTGACGGGACTGATCAGGCAAGAGCCTGATCGGTCACGCGACCGATCAGACGCGTTGTCGCGCGTGAGCGCGCATTTTTTTGTCGCTATATATATATAATCAGCTAATGGTGAAGAATATATATATATAAAATCAGCTAATGGTGAAGAAGAGGAGGTTGAATACTCAAGGTCGTTCTGATTCCAAGCACAATGCCTCCGTGAACATAGTGTGATACGGGGAGTAGGATGAGCTTTCCCGAGTGGGTAGGAGTCAATATCACCAGTAAATGTGGACGTTAAAGTCATGAGCGATCAACTCAGACGACCACCTCGCCTCACCCCTCAGGTCCAATCGGATTGACCAATCGGACATTAATGAGAGAAGCCCTGGACGAACATTAATGGGCATCTAGTCTGCCCGAGCCCGATCGGATAAGCTTGATCGGACATTAGTGGAACATCACCCCGCCGTAACCCCTTAAGAGGTGTAATTGCCTAAATTTAAGCACATTAGCTCCGATCAGATTAACATAACAGAATTATAAAGTCTGCCCTCAAAGCCCTACTTGGGCAAAGCCGATCAAACATCCGCCGGATTTATAAACGTCTAACTTGTTACTATGTGCCTCCTGCCTATGTACTTGTATTTACCTTCCACCATATTCGTGAGGGCGACTCTAGGAGGGTTGCTGAGGTAGCAAACCTGCCTTTAACCTCCCCTTATAACAAAAGTGTGTGAATCTAATTGTCAAGTTAAATGCCAAAGCCTAGTGAGCCCGCCTGCTTGCAAGCCCATTGGATTAGCTAACCCGTAAACCCATATGGGGGACTAGGCCCAGAATAAGTGTCACGCCCCGAGACCCAGGAGCCGCTGGTCCAATAGAAAATCGGACAGCACCTCCCCTGTCCGGCGGACAATTTACACATACATACAATATCCAAACACACACGCAGTTTAATAATTTGGCCTCAGGCCTCTAAATAAAGACATAACATAACCAAAACACAAAATAAACATACCTGACTGCGGACCGGTCCGACTTATGACAAAACAACAAATACAACAACCCCTTAGGGCTCACGACACATACGACATATACATATCGCTAAAAGAAATATAAACCAATACACTACAAAGTACAAAACGAAACCATGTCGTTGCGATGGGTAGGGACTGGCTGCTGGGTTCTTCTGGCGACTCCAAGTATCTCAAACTGAAATAAAAACATATGGTAACAGTGTGAGTCCATAAACTCAGCGAATACCCAGTAGATATGCATAGTATGTTATAATAACAATAGAAGTCTACGCTGATACAACCTCATATGAACAATAGGAAGAAAGGGTATACTGAAGATACTGAATAAAGATACATACCAGAATCCATCTAACCTGAAAAGAGGATAATAAGAACGAAGGGAATATCAATAGACATATAATCTCAGATAACAAGTCTCCAGAATATGCATGTCAAACAAGTGCAGCAATCAAGTGCAGCAAACAATGCACGATGCAAAATATGCACATGGTGCAATGCCATGGTCACCCCTAACTCCAGTCAAGCCACCGAGACAGGCGATACTGTGTCGGCCGAGTGGGTAGAGCTGTGACACTGTCCGTACTCTGCCATCACTGCTCCTGAGTGACCGAGAGGACAGGATGCTGGTGGAGCTATCGCTCCGCCCCATGTACATATGAGGGAGATATCTCTCTCATCTTCTCTGGTCTATGGGTAGAGAAGGGATCCCTGCTTGCTACCACGCTCCGAAACCACTACCCCTGAGCGGACGAGCGGAGCAATACAGAGCAAATGCACACACCCAGCGGTATCCACTAACCCATGAGTGGCTGTGTGTGCATATCATGTGCCGGAAGACGATTAGGCTCAACCACAAGGGAGTCGCTGATCGCCGGCATGCAACAATGCAAGGATGGTGTATGATAGATACACATACCTCCCTCCCCAAGTCCTCAGTATACTAAGTCTCAGTCTGAAATCCTATAACAGGAAATACAGGTAACCTACAAGGTATACTGGCCGAAATCCACAGATCTCTCAATGTCAAACACAAGAGATACCTCACGATATCTAAGCATACATATAGATATGACAATACCTGATACTGTATGAAACTAACCGCATAATATCTCAGGGTTAAACAACAAGTATCCAGAACAAGCATAATAACTCGGGGATAACTAACAAGTATCCAGGACATGCATAATAACTCAGGGATAACTAACAAGTATCCAGGACAGGCATAATAACCCAGGGATAACTAACAAGTATCCAGGACATGCATAATAACTCAGGGATAACTAACAAGTATCCAGGATAAACATAATAACTCAGGGATAACTAACAAGTATCCAGAACATGCATAATAACCCAGGGATAACTAACAAGTATCCAGGACAGGCATAATAACCCAGGGATAACTAACAAGTATCCAGAACAGGCATAATAACCCAGGGATAACTAACAAGTATCCAGGACAGGCATAATAACCCAGGGACAACTAACAAGTATCTAGGACATGCATAATAACTCAGGGATAACTAACAAGTATCCAGATCAGGTATAATAAACATGGATAGCGTATAATCTTACTGCTATCTATAACAGTCTATGCATAACAAAATGACAATATCATAAGAGATAAGTCAAAGGGTACCCGCCTCCGGGGTGTAGTCTGAATCGGGAAAAGAAGCTTCACGTCCTGATGTCCAAAATCAATCAATGTCCTGTATCAAAGGACATAGGTTTAGCTACAATACACATGATTCTTAGCTAAACAAACTTCCTTAATTAATTAGGATCAAACTAGTACCCAATCCAAACCGAACCTAATTCCAACCGAAGACCATCTTGATCCTACACACCGATCAGAAATAACCAGTCCACTCAAATTCCACAGCAATTCATAATTCAACATAGATTCGACATCAAAACAAAAATGTATCAAAACCCAGCAAAATACTACTGATCAATGCTAGCTTCTAATGGCTCACATCAAACCTCAATTTAATCCCCCACACTAAACCAAGAAAGGCAACAACCAAGATCGAAGACTTAATCTCAAAAGAAATCCAAATCCACAACGACAATTCAACAACCTAATCCAAGTGACCAAACTAACACTTAATCCAAAATAGAAGCATCAAGAAACCTACTGCTAACCTCCAAAATTCTACAACAAGAACACTTCACAAATTCAACATATAAAAATCTCGTAACAAGCTGTGATACACAGCAAATGAATTCCACTATTTCACCAAACCATGGAGCAAAACTCTAGATTCGAACAGAACTTCAATTCCATCCCACAATCCAAAATCAAACTCAGTTCGGCCCACTGATCTAATCCACCGAACTATCACCATAGCTTCCACAATTAATCAACAGAATTTGAGAACACAAACCGACAAATACCAAAACTGCCTATACATGATAGAAGGTGCACACAACAAGGAAAAATAACCACTATAGCCTCGTCCCATTCCAGGATCGCGGTAGCACAAGAAGAACTCACAGAAACTCCTCCAATTCAGATTCAATAAAATAAAATTTAAAAAAAAACACATATCAATTCCTTACCTCAACCCCAAGCGATCCAAAGTCAATCCCTTTCCCCAGCTCCAAACAGAAATGTATGGCATAGTATGATGGCGCTAGGAGGAGAAAC